>CM038676.1:110811132-110960913 GCA_021605205.1 Aegilops longissima
ATTCCTCGCACACAAGATCATGGTGATGGCATAGCAGCGAGAGGGAGAGTGTATGTCCACGTACCCTCGTGAGGCCGTGGCGAGGCGTTATAACAACGCGGTTGATGTAGTCGTGCGTCTTCACGATCCGACCGATCCAAGTACCGAACATACGGCACCTCCGAGTTCAGCACACGTTCAGCTCGATGGCGATCCCGGACTCGATCCAGCAAAGTGTCGGGGATGAGTTACATCGACCTGACGGCGTGGTGGCGATGATGATGTTCTACCGGCGCAGGCTTCGCCTAAACTCCATAGCGATATGACCGAGGTGGAATATGGTGGAGGGGCACCGCCTGCGGCTAAGAGCGATCACGAAGATCAACTTGTGTGTTATGGGGTGCCCCCTGCCCCGTATATAAAGGAGCAAGGGAGGAGGAGGCCGGCCCTAGGAGGAGGCGCGCCAGGGAGTCCTACTCCCACCGGGAGTAGGACTCCTTCTTTCCTAGTCCAACTAGGAGAAGGGGAAAGGAGGAAGTGGAGAAGGAAGGAGAGGGGCGCGCCCAAACCCCTTGTCCAATTCGGACTGGGCTTGGGAGGGGCAGCGCCACCTCCGGCTCCTTCCACTAAGGCCCATTAAGGCCCAATACTCTTCCCGTATTCCCGTAACTCCACGGTACTCGAAATTTACCGAATCACTCGGAACCTTTCCGATGTCCGATATAGTCGTCCAATATATCGATCTTTACGTCTCGACCATTTCGAGACTCCTCGTCATGTCCCCGATCTCATCTGGGACTCAAAATCCTTCGGTACATCAAAACTCATAAACTCATAATATAACATCATCGAAACCTTAAGCGTGCGGACCCTACGGGTTCGAGAACTATGTAGACATGACCTAGAACTATTCTTGGTCAATAAACAATAGCGGAACCTGGATGCTCATATTGGCTCCTACATATTCTCGAAGATCTTTATCGGTCAAACCGCATAACAACATCGTTGTTCCCTTTGTCATCGGTATGTTACTTGCCCGAGATTTGATCGTCGGTATCCAATACCTAGTTCAATCTCGTTCTTGGCAAGTCTCTTTACTCGTTACGTAATGCATCATTCCGTAACTAACTCATTAGCTACATTGCTTGCAAGGCTTATAGTGATGTGCATTACCGAGAGGGCCGGAGATACCTCTCCGACAATCGGATGACAAAACCTAATCTCAAATCGCCAACCCAACATGTACCTTTGGAGACACCTGTAGTACTCCTTTATAATCACCCGATTCGTTATGGCGTTTGGTAGCACCCAAAGTGTTCCTCCGTAAGCAGGAGTTGCATAATCTCATAGTTACGAGGAACATGTATAAGTCATGAATAAAGCAATAGTAATATACTAAACGATCAAGTGCTAGGCTAACGGAATGGGTCATGTCAATCACATCATTCTCCTAATGATGTGATCCATTAATCAAATAACAACACATGTCTATGGTTAGGAAACATAACCATCTTTGATTAATGAGCTAGTCAAGTAGAGGCATACTAGTGACTATATGTTTGTCTATGTATTCACACATGTATCATGTTTCCGGTTAATACAATTCTAGCATGAATAATAAACATTTATCATGAAATAAGGAAATAAATAATAACTTTATTATTGCCTCTAGGGCATATTTCCTTGATATCCCACTTGCACTAGAGTCAATAATCTAGTTCACATTATCATGTGATTCAACACTAGTATTCACATCGTATGTGATTAACACCCATAGTTCACATCGTCATGTGACCAACACCCAAAGGGTTTACTAGAGTCAATAATCTAGTTCACATCGCTATGTGATTAACACCCAAAGAGTACTAAGGTATGATCATGTTTTTCTCGTGAGAGAAGCTTAGTCAGCAGATGCATCACATTCGAGCCGTATGTATTTTGCAAATATTCTATGTCTACAATGCTCTTGCGGAGCTACTCTAGCTAATTGCTCCCACTTTCAATATGTATCCAGTTGAGACTTAGAGTCATCTGGATCAGTGTAAAAACTTGCATCGATGTAACTCTTTCTGACGGGCTCTTTTATCACCTCCATAATCGAGAAATATTTCCTTAGTCCTCACTAAGGATGTTCTTGACCAATGTCGATGATCTACTCTTAGATCACTATTGTACTCCTTGCCAAATTCAGAGCAAGGTATACAATAGGTTTGGTACATAGCATAGCATACTTTATAGAACCTATGGTGAGGCATAGGGAATGACTTTCATTCTCTTTTCTATTTTCTCTTTGTGGTGGGATTTGAGTCTTACTCAATTTCACACCTTTGCAACACAGGCAAGAACTTTTCTTTGGTATTTCCATTTTGAACTACTTCAAAATCTTGACAAGGTATGTACTTATTGAAAAAACTTATCAAGCGTTTTGATCTATCTCAATAGATCTTGATGCTCAATTTGTAAGCAGCTTCACGAGGTCCTTCTTTGAAAAACTCCTTTCAAATATTCCTTTATGCTTTGCGAGATAATTCTACATTATTTACGATCAACAATATGTCATTCACATATACTTATCGTAAATCTTTGTACTGCTCCCACTCACTTTCTTGTAAATCTGAGGCTTCTCCAAAAGTCATATAAAACCATATCTTTGATCACACTATCAAAGCGTTTATTCCAACTCGAGATGCTTGCACCAGTCCATAGATGGATCATTGGAGCTTGCACATTTTGTTAGCTCCTTTAGGATCGACAAAACCTTCGGTTGCATCATATACAACTCTTCTTTAATAAATCCATTAAAGAATGTAGTTTTGACATCCATTTGCCAGATTTCATAAAATGTGGCAATTGCTAACATGATTCGGACAGACTTAAGCATCGCTACGATTGAGAAAATCTCATTGTAGTCAACACCTTGAACTTGTCGAAAACCTTTCTGCGACAAGTCGAGCTTTGTAGATAGTAATACTACTATCAAGATCATCTTCCTCTTGAAGATCCATTTATATAATATGGCTTGCCGATCATCGGCAACTCCATCAAAGTCCACACTTTGTTCTCATATATGGATCCCATCTCAGATTTCATGGCCTCAAGCCATTTCGTGGAATCTGGGCTCATCATCGCTTCCTCATAGTTCGTAGGTTCATCATGGTCTAGTAACATGACTTCCGAACATGATTACCGTACCACTCAGTGCGGATCTTACTCTGGAAGACCTACGAGTTTTGGTAGCAACTTGATCGAAGTTTCATGATCATCATCATCGACTTCCTCACTAATTGGTGTAGGAATCACTGGAACTGATTTACGTGATGAACTACTTTCCAATTCGGGAGAAGGTAAAATTACCTTATCAAGTTCTTACTTTCCTCCCACTCACTTCTTTCGAGAGAAACTTCTTCTCTAGAAAGGATCCACCTTAACAACGAATAACTTGCCTTTGGATCTGTGATAGAAGGTGTACCCAATAGTTACCTTTGGGTATTCTATGAAGACGCACTTCTCCGATTTGGGTTCGAGCTTATCGGTGAAAACTTTTCACATAAGCATCACAACTCAAACTTTAAGAAACGACGACTTAGGTTTCTTTGTTAAACCATAGTTCATACGGTGTCGCCTCAGCGGTTTAGATGGTGCCCTATTAAGCGTGAATGCAGTTGTCTCTAATGCATAACCCCAAAACAATAGTGGTAAATCAGTAAGAGACATCATAGATCGCACCATATCCAATAAAGTGCTGATTCACGATGTTTGGACACACCATAACGTTGTGGTGTTCCGGTGGCATGAGCTGTGAAACTATTCCACATTGTTTTAATTGAAGACCAAACTCGTAACTCAAATATTTGTCTCCATGAGCAGATCGCGAAACTTTATTTTCTTGTTACGATGATTTTCCACTTCACTCTGAAATTCTTTGAACCTTTCAACTATTTCAGACTTATGTTTCATCAAGTAGATATATCCATATCTGCTCAAATCATCTGTGAAGGTCAGAAAATAACGATACTTGCCACGAGCATCAACACTCATTGGTTAGCATACATCGGTATGTATTATTTCCAATAAGTCGATAGCTCGTTCCATTGTTCGGAGAACGGAGTTTTAGTCATCTTGCCCAATAGGCATGGTTACGCAAGCATCAAATGATTCATAACCAAGTGATTCCAAAATCCATCTTTATGGAGTTTCTTCATGTGCTTTACACCGATATGACCCAAGCAGGCGATGCCATAAATAAGTTGCACTATCATTATTAACTTTGCATCTTTTGGCTTCAACATTATGAATATGTGTATCGCTACGATCGAGATCCAACAAACTATTTTCATTGGGTGTATGACCATTGAAGGTTTTATTCATGTAAACAGAACAACAATTATTCTCGACTTTAAATGAATAACCGTATTGCAATAAACATGATCAAATCATATTCATGCTCAGCATAAGCGCCAAATAACATTTATTTAGGGTTAACACTAATCCGAAAGTATAGGGAGTGTGCGATGATGATCATATCAATCTTGGAACCACTTCCAACACACATCGTCACTTTACCCTCAACTAGTCTCTGTTTATTCTGTAACTCCTGTTTCGAGTTACTAATCTTAGCAACCGAACAAGTATTAAATACTCAGGGGCTACTATAAACACTAGTAAGGCACACATCAATAACCTGTATATCAAATATACCCTTGTTCACTTCGCCATCCTTCTTATCCACCAAATATTCAAGGCATTTCCGCTTCGGTGACCATTTCCTTTGCGATTATAGCACTTTCGGTTTCAGGCTTTGGTCCAGCTGTGGGCTTCTTGGCGGAGTGACAACTTGCTTGTCATTCTACTTGAAGTTCCCTTTCTATCCTTTGCCATTCTCTTGAAACTAGTGGACTTGTCAATCATCAACACTTGATGCTCTTTCTTGATTTCTACCTTCGTCGATTTCAACATCACGAAGAGCTTGGGAATTACTTTCGTCATCCCTTGCATATTATAGTTCATCACAAAGTTCTACTAACTTGGTGATGGTGACTAGAAAATTCTGTCAATCACTATTTTATCTGGAAGATTAACTCCCACTTGATTCAAGCGATTGTAGTACCCGGACTATCGAGCACATGCTCACTAGTTGGCGATTCTCCTCCATCTTTTAGCTATAGAACTTGTTGGAGACTTCATATCTCTCAACTCGGTATTTGCTTGAAATATTAACTTCAATTCTGGAACATCTCATATGGTCCATGACGTTCAAAACGTCTTTGAAGTCCCGATTCTAAGCCGTTAAGTATGGTGCACTAAACTATCAAGTAGTCATCATATTGAGCTAGCCAAATGTTCATAACGTCGCATCTGCTCCTGCAATAGGTCATCACCTAGCGGTGCATTAAGGACATAATTCTTCTGTGCAGCAATGAGGATAAACCTCATATCACGGATCCAATCCACATCATTGCTACTAACATTTTTCAACATAATTTTCTCTAGGAACATATCAAAATAAACATATGAAAGCAACAACGCGAGCTATTGATCTACAACATAATTTGCAAAATACTACGGGACTAAGTTCATGATAAATTTAAGTTCAATTAATCATATTACTTTAGAACTCCCACTTAGATAGACATCCCTCTAATCTTCTAAGTGATTCGTGATCCATATTAACTACACCATGTCCGATCGTCACGTGAGATGGAGTAGTTTCAGCAGTGAACATCAATATGTTGATCATATCTACTATATGATTCACGCTCGACCTTCGGTCTCCGTGTTCCGAGGCCATATCTGTTATATGCTAGGCTCGTCAAGTTTAACTTGAGTATTCGCGTGCGCAACTGTTTTGCACCCGTTGTATTTGAGCGTAGAGCCTATCACACCCGATCATCACGTGGTGTCTCCGCACGAAGAACTTTACATAGCGGTGCATACTCGGGAGAACACTTCTTGATAATTTTAGTGAGAGATCATCTTAAAATGCTACCGTCAATCAAAGCAAGATAAGATGCATAAAGGATAAACATCACATGCAATCAATATAAGTGATATGATATGGCCATCATCATCTTGTGCTTGTGATCTCCATCTCGAAGCACCGTCGTGATCACCATCGTCACCGGTAGCGACACCTCGATCTCCATCGTAGCATCGTTGTCGTCTCGCCAACTATTGCTTCTCGACTATCGCTGCCTCTTAGTGATAAAGTAAAGCAATTACATAGCTTTGCATTTCATACAATAAAGTGACAACCATATGGCTCCTGCCGATTGCCAATAACCCGGTTACAAAACATGATCATCTCATACAATAAAATATAGCATCACGTCTTGACCATATCACATCACAACATGCCTGCAAAAACAAGTTAGGCGTCCTCTACTTTGTTGTTGCAAGTTTTACGTGGCTGCTACGGGCTGAGCAAGAACCGTTCTTACCTCGCATCAAAACCACAGCGATAGTTTGTCAAGTTGGTGCTGTTTTAACCTTCGCAAGGACGGGCGTAGCCACACTCGGTTCAACTAAAGTGAGAGAGCAGACACCGCGGTCACCTTTAAGCAACGCGAGTGCTCGGCGGTGAAACCAGTCTCGCGTAAGCGTCTGCGTAATGTCGGTCGAGGCGCTTCATCTCACAATACCGCTGAACCAAAGTATGACATCTTTGGTAAGCGGTATGACTTATATCGCCCACAACTCACTTGTGTTCTACTCGTGCATATGACATCAACGCATAAAACCAGGCTCGGATGCCTTTGTTGGGGAGCGTAGTAATTTCAAAAAATTCCTCGCACACAAGATCATGGTGATGGCATAGCAACGAGAGGAGAGTGTATGTCCACGTACCCTCGTGAGACCGTAAGCGAGGCGTTATAACAACGCGGTTGATGTAGTCGTACGTCTTCACGATCCGACCGGTCCAAGTACCGAACATACGGCACCTCCGGGTTCAGCACACGTTCAGCTCGATGACGATCCCCGGACTCCGATCCAGCAAAATGTCGGGGATGAGTTCCATGAGCACGACGGCGTGGTGACGATGATGATGTTCTACGGCGCGAGGCTTCGCCTAAACTCCGCAGCGATATGACCGAGGTGGAATATGGTGGAGGGGCACCGCCTGCGGCTAAGAGCGATCACGAAGATCAACTTGTGTGTTATGGGGTGCCCCATGCCCCGTATATAAAGGAGCAAGGGAGGAGGAGGCCGGCCCTAGGAGGAGGCGCGCAAGGGAGTCCTACTCCCACCGGAGTAGGACTCCTTCTTCTAGTCCAACTAGGAGAAGGGGAAAGGAGGAAGTGGAGAAGGAAGGGAGAGGGGCGCGCCCCAAACCCCTTGTCCAATTCGGACTGGGCTTGGGAGGGGCGCCACCTCCTCAGCTCCTTCCCACTAAGGCCCATTAAGGCCCAATACTCTTCCCGTATTCCCGTAACTCCCGGTACTCGAAATTTACCCGAATCACTCGGAACCTTTCCGATGTCCGAATATAGTCGTCAATATATCGATCTTTACGTCTCGACCATTTGAGACTCCTCGTCATGTCCCGATCTCATCGGGACTCCGAACTCCTTGGTACATCAAAACCCATAAACTCATAATATAAGCATCATGAAACCTTAAGCGTGCGGACCCTACGGGTTCGAGAACTATGTAGACATGACCTAGAACTATTCTTGGTCAATAAACAATAAGCGGAACCTGGATGCTCATATTGGCTCCTACATATTCTCACGAAGATCTTTATCGGTCAAACCGCATAACAACATCGTTGTTCCCTTTGTCATCGGTATGTTACTTGCCCGAGATTTGATCGTCGGTATCCAATACCTAGTTCAATCTAATTCTTGACAAGTCTCTTTACTCGTTCGTAATGCATCATTCCGTAACTAACTCATTAGCTACATTGCTTGCAAGGCTTATAGTGATGTGCATTACCAAGAGGGCCCGAGATACCTCTCCGACAATCGGAGTGACAAAACCTAATCTCGAAATCGCCAACCCAACATGTACCTTTGGAGACACCTGTAGTACTCCTTTATAATCACCCGATTCGTTGTGACGTTTGGTAGCACCAAAGTGTTCCTCCGATAAGCGGAGTTGCATAATCTCATAGTTACAGGAACATGTATAAGTCATGAAGAAAGCAATAGCAATATACTAAGCGATCAAGTGCTAGGCTAACGGAATGGGTCATGTCAATCACATCATTCTCCTAATGATGTGATCCCATTAATCAAATAACAACACATGTCTATGGTTAGGAAACATAACCATCTTTGATTAATGAGCTAGTCAAGTAGAGGCATACTAGTGACTATATGTTTGTCTATGTATTCACACATGTATCATGTTTCCGGTTAATACAATTCTAGCATGAATAATAAACATTTATCATGAGATAAGGAAATAAATAATAACTTTATTATTGCCTCTAAGGCATATTTCCTTCAGATGGCAGTGTTGTAGCATGCCAGGCTTATGCCATATCGTTGACCCAGTGTCAACATAAATCAGTCGATTTCCGTCCGTCTTCCTTTCCGTACTACCACTGTTTCCGCAAGGAATACGGCCTAATGAGTTACAAACCACTTCTGATACACACCAAATCGAGGGCGGGATGAAGGTTCCATGGCCTGGATTAAAGCCTTTCATCCGGTCGGGGGCATGGGTGTTTCGGTTGGGACGAGAGGGGCACCCTTAAAGCTGGCGTATATAAATTTGATCCCATGCTATTCGAGATTGTGATCTCCCGTCTCAAAGTTTTTCTTAAGCGCTGTCTAGGGTGATTCGACAACGTGAGGTATGATGGGTGTGTACTAGCTAGTTGTGTTTCCTCTGAAATACCGTAGCGGAACTAGTCCTTCGTGACTCACGAAATCCGTTGGCTGTGGACAATTTTGGTACAAACTCTGCGAGTCAAAATTCTTGAATTCATCTTATTCATGTCCAAGTACCGTGATCATCTCATCTTGTCAAGTGTCGGTCTCGATGAAAAAAACTCCACGAGAACCATTTGAGTATTAAATGTTTACTTTCACGTGAGCGGACTAACCGCTTATTGTCTTGTGATGAATATTTTCCGTGAGCACTATATCTTGTCGATTATGAATAATGAATTATAAGCCCTTTCTGCGATGTCGCTCGAGGCGTCCGATTGCGGCAATGTCGTTATTTATTTTTATTATAAGCCCTTTCTGCGATGTCGCTCAGACGTCCGACTGCGGCAATGTTGTTATTTATTTTATTATAAGCCCTTTCTGCGATGTCGCTCAGACGTCCGACTGCGGCAATGTTGTTATTTATTTTATTATAAGCCCTTTACTGCGATGTCGCTCGAGCGTCCGATGCGGCAATGTCGTTATTTATTTTATTATAAGCCCTTTCTGCGATGTCGCTCAGACGTCCGACTGCGGCAATGTTGTTATTTATTTTATTATAAGCCCTTTCTGCGATGTCGCTCAGACGTCCGGCTGCGGCATTGTTGTTATTTATTTTCATTATAAGCCTGTGATGTTGCTCAGACGTCCGACTGCGGCATCGTTATTATTTATTTTCATTATAAAGCCTTCTGTGATGTCGCTCCGACGTCCGACTAAGGCACGCATGTATTTTTATTTCAATATAAGCCCTTTCTGAGGTGTCGCCCAGACGCCCGACTGTGGCATGTTTTACTTATTCTCACCCTTCGAGGCGTCACATCAGACACTCGATCGGTTTTGAGTTTACCCTTCTTTGGGTTTTCGAGCGGACTACCGCCGATTCCCTTCTTTTTTTTTTGCTATACCGATTTATTAGAGCATTGTTAAAAGTAATCATGACTCATTCATGCATTCACTTGTTATATCTTTTGTCCGAACTGTCTTGCGAGTACTTTCAAAGTACTCACGGCTTATTGATTTGGCGGATCTTTGACAAAGCGATCTCATGGATGAAGAATTCGATAGCGAGTCCAACGCCTAGAGAATCCCAGTCAGTCTCGTCGACCCTGGATTAGTCATTGTGATATATCTGCTTCCGCTACCCAAATAAATTCATCAAGCCTCACCTCGGCGCCGATGAGCCGCCATCACGATGAGACTTATTAACCACCCGCTGTGTTATTCCACCAACCACTCATATCTCGAGTCGATAGTATGTCCACCCCACACCTTTGAGTCATATCCGCCACTATGTATAATTATCGGCGTGTTTGTAATAATTGGTTGGGCATCTTGATCCGACCCTGTAATATTGTAATGCTCTTGGCTTATTGTATCAAAGTTTTGTCTACGGCATGAAGGATTTTCCTCATATTGGACTTCATAGGTCGGTTGTTCAATAAATATTTTTATTGAAAAACCGGTCGTGACATTAGAGCATTGTCCCATGTGAGGAAAAAATAAAAAAAAGAGAAAGGCCAAAAAAAAGAGAAGGCCCAAAAGAAGAGAAAGAGAAGGCCCAAAAAATGAGGAAAAAGAGATATGGGACAATGTTACTATCTTTTTTCCACACTTGTGCTTCAAAGTAGCACCATGATCTTCATGATAGAGAGTCTCTTATTTTGTCACTTTCATTTACTAGTGGGAAATTTTCATTATAGAACTTGGCTTGTATATTCCAACAATGGGCTTCCTCAAAATACCCTAGGTCTTCGTGAGCAAGCAAGTTGGATGCACACCCACTAGTTTCTTTTGTTGAGCTTTTCATACATTTATAGCTCTAGTGCATCCGTTGCATGGCAATCCCTACTCCTCGCATTGACATCAATTGATGGGCATCTCCATAGCCCGTTGATTAGCCTCGTCGATGTGAGACTTTCTCCTTTTTTGTCTTCTCCACATAACCTCCATCATCATATTCTATTCCACCTATAGTGCTATATCCATGGCTCGCGCTCATGTATTGCGTGAAAGTTGAAAAAGTTTGAGAATACTAAAGTATGAAACAATTGCTTGGCTTGTCATCGGGGTTGTGCATGATTTGAGCATTTTGTGTAACGAAAATGGAGCATAACCAAACTATATGATTTTGTAGGGATGAACTTTCTTTGGCCATGTTATTTTGAGAAGACATGATTACTTCGTTAGTATGCTTGAAGTATTATTATTTTTATGTCAATATTAAATTTTTGTCTTAAATCTTTTGGAACTGAACATTCATGCCACAATAAAGAGAAATATATTGAAAATTATGTTAGGTAGCATTCCACATCAAAAATTCTGTTTTTATCATTTACCTACTAGAGGACGAGCAGGAATTAAGCTTGGGATCTTGTCGTCTCCAACGTATCTATAATTTTTATTGTTCCATGCTATTATATTATCTATTTTGGATGTTTAATGGGCTTTAATATGCTCTTTTATATTATTTTGGGACTAACCTATTAACGGATGCCCAGTGCAGCTTTCTTTTTTGCCTATTTGATGTTTAAGTGAAAAGGAATATCAAATGGAATGAAACCTTCGCAAGGATCTTTCTTGGAACAAAGGCAATCTAGGAGACTTGGAGTGGAAGTCAGAGATGCAACGAGGCGGCCACGAGGCAGGCGCGCCCAGGGGGGTAGGTGCGCCCCCCACCCTCGTGGGCCCCTCGTAGCTCCACCGACGTACTTCTTTCGCCTATATATACCCTTGTACCCTAAAAACATCCATGGGAGCCACGAAACCACTTTTCCACCGCCGCAACCTTCTGTACCCGTGAGATCCCATATTGGGGCCTTTTCCGGCGCTCCGCCGGAGGGGGAATCGATCACGGAGGCCTTCTACATCAACACCATAGCCTCTCCGATGATGTGTGAGTAGTTTACCACAGACCTTCGGGTCCATAGTTATTAGCTAGATGGCTTCTTCTCTCTCTTTGGTTCTCAATACAAAGTTCTCCTTGATGTTCTTGCAGATCTATTCGATGTAATATTCTTTTGCGGTGTGTTTGCTGAGATCCGATGAATTGTGGATTTATGATCAAGTTTATCTATGAACAATATTTGGTTCTTCTCTGAATTCTTATATGCATGATTTGTTATCTTTGCAAGTCCCTTCGAATTATCGGTTTAGTTTGGCCTACTAGATTGATCTTTCTTGCAATGGGAGAAGTGCCTAGCTTTGGGTTCAATCTTGCGGTGTCCTTTCCCAGTGATAGTAGGGGCAGCAAGGCACGTATTGTATTGTTGCCATCGAGGATAAAAAGATGGGGTTTATATCATATTGCTTGAGTTTATCCCTCTACGTCATGTCATCTTGCCTAATGCGTTACTCTGTTCTTATGAACTTAATACTCTAGATGCATGCTGGATAGCGGTCGATGTGTGGAGTAATAGTAGTAGATGCAGAATCGTCTTGGTCTACTTGACACGGACGTGATGCCTAGATATTCTCATAACTATGCGCTTTTCTATCAATTGCTCGGCAGTAATTTGTTCACCCACCGTAATATATGCTATCATGAGAGAAGCCACTAGTGAAACCTATGGCCACGGGTCTATTTTACATCATATAAGTTCACGATCTATAATTCTAGTTTACTATTTATTTTATTTTGCAATCTTTATTTTCTAATCTATACAACAAAAATACCAAAAAAAATTATCTTACTATCTTTATCAGATCTCACTTTTGCGAGTGGTCGTGAAGGGATTGACAACCCCTTTATCGCGTTGGTTGCAAGGTTCTTGATTGTTTGTGCAGGTACTAGGCGACTTGCGTGTAATCTCCTACTGGATTGATACCTTGGTTCTCAAAAACTGAGGGAAATACTTACGCTACTTTGTTGCATCACCCTTTCCTCTTCAAGGGAAAACCAACACATGCTCAAGAGGTAGCATAGACAGACTCCTGCCTGCATCTACTACTATTACTCCACACATCGACCGCTATCCAACATGCATCTAGTGTACTAAGTTCATGGAGAAATGGAGTAATGCAATAAAAATGATGACATGATGTAGGCAAGATCTATTTATGTAGAAATAGATCCCATCTTGTTATCCTTAATAGCAACGATACATATGTGTCGGTTCCCCTTCTATCACTGGGATCAAGCACCGTAAGATCGAACCCATCACAAAGCACCTCTTCCCATTGCAAGATAAATAGATCAAGTTGGCCAAACAAAACCCACATATCGGAGAATAAATACGAGGCTATAAGTAATCACGCATATAAGAGATCAAAGAAGACTCAAATAACTTTAATGGATAAAAACATAGATCTGATCATAAACTCAAAGTTCATCGAATCCCAACAAACACACCGCAAAAAGAGTTACATCATATGGATCTCAAGAGACCATTATATTGAGAATCAAGAGAGAGAGAGAGAGAGAGAGAGAGAGAGAGCCATCTAGCTACTAACTACGGACCCATCGGTCTACAATGAACTACTCACGCATCATTGGAGAGGCACCAATGAGGATGATGAACCCCTCTGTGATGGTGTCTAGATTGGATCTGGTTGTTACGGAACTTCTGGTAATTTGGAATTGATTTTCGTCCACTCCCCTAGGGTTTCTGGAATACTGGGGTATTTAGAGCATGTTTAATAGTATAGCCAGCCGTTGGCTATAAGCCAGTGCCATGTCATTTACAACCCATCTTATAGCCAACATGTATAATAGTAGATCAAAAGAGTGTACTACTTTTGTATTATGTGGCCCACCTTTCATTCTCACAAAGTGCCTAGGAGCACGTGCTAGAGCTGGCTCTTCACGAAGAGCCCGCTTACCTTCTCTCTCCTCTTCTCTTTCCTCCAACTAAGCAGAAATATACTAGTTTATTCCTTATGGCCCGCTGACTCAACTCTATTATACTTGCTCTTATAGAGAAAAGAGGCGGTGCGAGAGGCCACCGAGGTGGGCACAACCCACTGGCGCTTTGGGCCTCGAGGCGTGCCACAGTGGGTTGTGCTCCCCTCGAACACCCTCTGTACTTCTTTGGCCCAGCAGGTGTCTTACAGTTAGAAAAAATCCACAAAAAGTTTCGTTGCGTTTGGACTCCGTTTGGTATTGATTTCCTGCGATGTAAAAAACAAGCAAAAAATAGCAACACGCACTGGGCACTATGTCAATAGGTTAGTCCCAGAAAATGATATAAAATGATTGTAAGACATACAAGAATGATAATATAAGAGCATGGAACGATAAAAAATTATAGATACGTTGGAGATATATCAGGCACCCCAATACACTGGCCTTGGCTGCTGCCTCGTCTCTCCCTCCCGGCATAGTTCTCGTCCACGAGTTTTCGCTTAGCGAAGCCCTGCCGGTATTCGACTCCACCACCACGCCATCGTGCTGTTGTGATCCCATCTACTTCTCTGCCTTCTCTTATTGGATCAACGAGGAGGAGACGTCATCGAGCCGCACGTGTGCTAAACTCGGAGGTGCCGTTGAGGGAGTCCTGGACTATAGGGTCCTCGGGCGTCCAATCTGTTAGACATGGGCCGGACTGATGGGCTGTGAAGATATGAAGGCCGAAGACTCTCTCCCGTGTCCGGATGGGACTCTCCTTGGCGTGGAAGGCAAGCTTGGCGTCCAAATATGAAGATTCCTTTCTCTGTAACCGACTTAGTACAACCCTGATCCCCTCCGGTGTCTATATAAATCGGAGGGCTTAGTCCGTAGGGGGTATGACAATCATACATGCTAGACTTGTAGGGTTTTAGCCATTACGATCTCATGGTAGATCAAATCTTGTAATACTCATATTCATCAAGATCAATCAAGCAGGAAGTAGGGTATTACCTCCATAGAGAGGGCCCGAACCTGGGTAAACATTGTGTCCCCTGTCTCCTGTTACCATCGGCCTTAGACGCACAGTTCGGGACCCCCTACCCAAGATCCGCTGGTTTTGACACCGACATTGGTGCTTTCATTGAGAGTTCCGCTGTGCCGTCGTCAAAAGGTTTGATGGCTCCTTCGATCATCTACAACAATGTTGTCCAAGGGGAAGTCTTCCTCCCTGGGCAGATCTTCGTATTTGGCGGCTTCGCACTGCGAGCCAACTCGCTTGGCCATCTGGAGTAGATCGAAAGCTACACCCCTAGTCATCAGGTCAGATTTGGAAGCTTGAACTACGTCGCGGATATCCGCGGAGACTTGATCTTCGACGGAGTCGAGACCATGCCAGCCGCTCCCTGTCACCACGATGAACATGACTTAAATCTATCATCGGACCATACCCAGGAGATAGCACATGTAACTCCTCTGGCCTTAGATCCGGAGCAGATTGCGCCATCCGAGGACGGGAAGATCAACCCCGCCACAGAAGCCGCAGACTCAGCGGCATTGGATCCGCACACAGACCTAACTTCGAGTGACATCAGTGTCACCAAAACCTTGGACTCGTCTCCAGCTACACGTTCGAACCATGTGCGTCCGCGTCGTCGAGCTTGATCGGTCATCAATCGCCGAATTCAGCTCGCGGTTGTCTTCCGGCACTTTTCGCCTTTAGGCGGCGTGCTAAACTCATAAAAACTCTATCCTTAGCGAGGACTCACGGCGAATTATATCCGGTTCAAGCGGAGGCTGATGGCGGAGAATTCGCTTCCACCGCCCACTTCATAGCCCTTTATCGAGAACTTAAGCGACATGCTCGATTACGGCTCGAAGACATCGGCGGTATGGGCGATGATGTCGATGAGAGCAAGGCCAAAACTCCGCCGTTTACGGACTGGGATAGCCACTTCTTACGTATGACTTGTACATGGTGGATACACCTAAAAGAACTAACGACGATGACAAAGAAGATCCAGTCGAGGATAAACCTCCTGAGACACAACCAAAATGCCGGCGTCAGCGGCGCCGCTCTATGTTACGTTGTGTAAAAAATAGCAATACCGGCACGGGAGAAAACAATACTCCGGACGATGCCGAAGACAATGAAGACCCTGTTGAGGCAACTTCCGAACAGGACGAACGGGAAAACGGGCAAGTTAGCCACGATGAGCAGGCCATACCGGCGACTCGGAAGGCGGTAATTATCTTCCGCTCTCCGAGGATGAGGTGAGCCTCGGCAGCGAGATTTTATCGTACGAGGAACCTCTCGGCGAGGGCGCTTTAAGCGTCGGCTAATAGCCACTTGCAAGGAGCACGAAAAAGAAGCGGCGGCTTCAAGCTGATCAAGATCTGCTCAATGATAGATGGAGTGATGTCACGGCAGGTGAGAATCGACCTCAAGCACCCATCCAAAAGTTACCCGAAGAGAAAATTGCTACCTCAGTTCGATTATGAGGCGCTGGAGCCCGTACCATCATCGCGCAATGCGGCTGACCGACCACCGCGTGGTCGGGACAAAGTGGCAATCTAAGCCGAACACCAGCCCGCCCTACCTCACCGTAAAGGCAGAGATAAAACAGCTCGGGGTTATACATATGACCTTGGCGGGACACGGACAATAGGCGAGGACATACGGATCGATCTACGGATCACGGCGTGCCCGACACGCGACAACGGCCATCTATTGGACGTGACAAGCCTAATCATGCGGGCCAAAAACCCGAGCGGACCCCATCGAGCTACGTCGCGATGTGGCCCGATATAGAGGCGTCGTACACCCTCTTTGCTTCACTGGCAAGGTAATGGAGCATGAATTCCCAGAAGAGTTTAAACCCGTAAACATCAAATCATATGATGGGACAACAGACCCCACGATATGGATCAAGGATTTTCTTCTTCACATTCATATGGCCCGCGGCGATGATCTCCATGCCATCAAATACCTCCCGCTAAAACTCAAAGGGCCAGCTCGGCACTGGTTAAACAGTCTGCCTGAAAACTCTATTGGCATCTGGGAGGACCTAGAAGATGCCTTCTGCGACAACTTCCAAGGCACATACGTATGACCTCCAGATGCTGATGACTTAAGTCACATAGTTCAACAGCCCAGAGAGTCAGCTAGGAAATTCTGGACTAGGTTCCTAACTAAAATAACAGTTGTCGATTATGCGGATGCCGAAGCCCTAGCGGCCTTTAAACATAGCATCCATGACGAATGGCTCACCCGCCACCTCGGCCAAGAAAAGCCAAAGTCCATGGCATCCCTCACGACACTTATGACCCGCTTTTGCACAGGTGAGGATATTTGGCTGGCCCGCAGCAATAACATGGCAAGCGAAGCGGGCACCTCCGAGGTCAAAAACAGCAACGGCAAGCTCCGACGCAATAGGCACAAACAACGAAGCAACGGTGACAATACCCATGACACGGCGGTCAGCGCGGATTCGATGGCTCGGTCGGTCGCCGAAGAAGCCATATAAAAAGAAACAAACGGGACCATCAACTTGGACCGCATACTCGATCGTCCGTGCGGATCCATGGCATCCCGGAAAAACCAGCCAACCATACAAGCGAGAGATTGTTGGGTATTTAAATGGGGCGACAAGTTAAATCTGAGAACAAGGAGAAGAATTATAAGCGAGACGATGACGAAGAGCCCGGCCACCGAACAGGGGGACGAAGAAGTTTCCCCTCGGGTTAAAGCGGTGAACATGATATCGCTACCCACATCCCCAGAGGAGCATGGCCTTGCGCTCGGGGGCGTCTATGCGATGGAGCGATCGCCCTAAAGTTCAACCCATGGTCTTCTGTCCGATCACTTTTGATCGCAAAGACCATCCGATCGATATCCGTCATGGCGGTTCAGCCGCACTGGTCCTTGACCCAATCATTGATGGATTCCACCTCGCGACTCCTCATGGGCGGTGGTAGCGGCTGAACCTGCTCTGTCGAGGATATAGCGTGCAAAATGGGCATTAACCCTCAAAATTAAGCCCACAAGGACTACCTTTAAAGGAGTCATACCGGTGTAGAGGCCGGCTATGCGGGCTCAATCACCCTAGAGGTTGTCTTGGATCCCGGACAATTTTGAGCGAAGAGCTGATCTTGATATCGTCCCCTTCGCGGCTATCACGCCTGCTTATACGAACCGCATTTGCGCTTCAGCGGTGCCACACTATGCTTATCTTAAGCTCAAGATGCGGACCACGCAGCGTCATAACGGTCAATGGAAACACGAGCGCTCCCTCCGTGCAGGAGCACACACGCTGCGTTAGCGGCAATCTGAAGCAGCCTTCTCAAGCGAGAACCTTAATTCGTCGATCGAGCTCCGGGCAGCTTTGTCAAGCGAGTCGAACTACTCTGCGGCAGGACAGCGCAACTCATCAAAACACGATTAGCAATTTGGCCTCCATCCCGGTCCCAACCAAGTGGCGGCATTAGTACCGCGCGTACATAACTCGCACTCAAAATACCATGGGCATGAGCGGAGGCATAACTAGCTTGTGATCCATACTACGGCTCGACCGCTCCACAGACACACATACTTTCAATTTTATTTTTATCCTTTTCGGGTTTCTTTTCGCGAGCTTCTTCCAACGACCTGATCATCGGTCCTCTCGACAGGACGGATACACCAAGATGGCAAGAAGCACCGGCGTATAAGGGAATTTCTAGGTGGTCTCTTTAATGATCACTCTACCTGCTTTCAGGACCCGCACGCAGCTCTCCCTTGGTTGTGGCATGTTAAGTAGCCCGGTTGCTTATTGCACCACTTGTACAAATACGCTTTGACGTATTAATCAAACTATAATGGAAATAGTTTGCGGCCCAACTTCTGCGGCACTAGCTTACTACTCCCTTTTTCCTTCATTGGTAATCTTATCAAGTTGCACCCGTACACTTTGGTACGCTTTAATCTGCCAGGGGCTTCATGGCGACCCATAACACGACAACAAAGTCTGAACACTTTTTACAATATAGTTCGGCACCCCGAGTTTAGCATTATATGCATTGGCTCCGAAACATGTCTTTGGTCAATAGTTGGGTTGTCCGGCTCCTGTGCTTACTACCTTACATTCCGCTATATCGGCTAGGGTAGTAAAGGGAGAACTACTGCGATTGTGTACCGGTTTATCCGGATGAGCACCTCGATGAAAGCCGAACCGAGCTGTCATGATCGGCGAGAGCGATCGACTCTTCGAAGGTTTAAAATCTTTAGCGATTTTTCCGCATTATCGATGAATCGACTCTTACTCGATCAGGTGTTTACAGTACCCTAGTTTGGATACTAGGGGCTACGCCTAAATTTTCCTTGTTAAACTCCTATGGCTAAGTGAGGGTGATTGAGGGAGTCCTGGATTAGGGGGTGTCCGGATAGCCGAACTATCACCATTTGCCGGACTCCTGGACTATGAAGATACAAGATTGAAGACTTCGTCCCGTGTCCGGATGGGACTTTCCTTGGCGTGGAAGGCAAGCTTGGCGTCTGGATATGTAGATCTCCTACCATTGTAACCGACTCTGTGTAACCCTAACCCTATCCGGTGTCTATATAAACCGAAGGGTTTTAGTCAAATGGGGACGAACAACAATCATACCATAGGCTAGCTTCTAGGTTTAGCCTCTTTGATCTCGTGGTAGATCCACTCTTGTACTACCCATATCATCAATATTAATCAAGCGGGGTAGGGTTTTACCTCCATCGAGAGGCCCGAACACAGGTAAAAACATCGTGTCCCTTGTCTCCTGTTACCATCCGCCTAGGCGCATAGTTCGGGACCCCCTACCGAGATCCGCGGTTTGACACGACATTGGTGCTTTCATTGAGAGTTCCTCATGCCGTTGCTGTTAGGAAGGATGCCTCATCCGTCTTTAAAGGCGGCACCGTTGCTAAAGGCTTTGGCCACCGCCAAACTCTCGACTAAGCGGTTTTCTTATGGCGCTGTTAAGGCGCCTTGAGATGACTTCTCGGGTCATCGAAAGCAATCTTCACGTTAACTCGGAACTTCGCCGAGCAGTTAGATCGATGGAGCTCTCTTCCTTAAGCGAGCTCTTGGATCGCGCCGCAGCCACAGGAGTCGCTACGGACTACGATCAGATTGGGCCTAAAACCGATCGAGAGATCAACTCTCCCGGGCTACCCTGCGTTGTTGTGGTAGAGGAACAATCTGGCGACTCTTCTCCTACCATAAGGACTAGCTATGTCCGGTTCACGATCCCTCCATGCGGATTTCGCGGAGGAGGACACCGCTCAAGCCACGAACTTAAAGTCGAGGCAGCGGGCTAGATTCATTGGACAACATCCAGAACCCAAGCTTCCAAGTTCGGAAACTTCTTGGCCCCAGAATCTTAGATCGGACGGGGTTGAATTTAATTCCACCGCCCACCCAAACATAGCGATCTATCCCAAATCCGGCAAGAGCCGGTGAAACGAGTACATCATTCTTGGGCGATTCCTCCACGGTTATGGACGGGATAAAGGATTGCAGCGAGGAGGCGCAATCTCATTCTTACGCAATAATTGCGGACAAGGAATCCTAAGCGCCATAAGTCATCATTGAAATTACGCTTCGCTGACTTGGCATCCATAATCTGAAAATCTTTAGCGATGGAAGCGCTGGAAAACCGAAATCAAATTTTGGGATAATCCGGCCCGAATCGACCCTAGTCCGAAATAAAGGTGCATCATCACCGAGGCACTGGGTTACATACCAAAAGCAAAAAATCCCCAAAGGGCATGGAACCGTCTTTGGAGGGATGGCTCAATGGACCTGCAAAATTCATAGCCGAGGCGCCACTCCAACTCATAGCCTTAGAGCATGTTGGATACTCGGCGGTGGCCAAAAGTGGCGAAGAGCTTTTAGCTCGAGCACCAGGCCAGCAATACCGGTCTGGTATTAGCAGTCTTGAGATTTTCGCATCGAATAATATCGAAACAAACACTCATAACCTTGCGAAGTCTACGAGATAGCAACAATAAATCCATGGGTAACCACGGCTATTACCTTTAACGCCCGATGGCGTACCTAAATTCGAACAGCCCGAGCACCGGCCGCATTGGTCCTCGGTCCAATAGTGGGCTGACTTCGCATTACCAAAGGTACTCATGGACAGCGGCGATTAAACCTCATCTATGAAACCCTTGAAAAATGGAAATAGGTGGGCCGCATTGAGCAAAGCAGCACAACCTTTAGAGGAATAATCCCGATCGGAAAGCATCTTTGTCTGGGAAAAATCACACTAGATGTGGTGTTACGGCATCTTGGACAATTATAGGTCGAGGAGGTCACATTCCAAGTGGCCCCGTTCAGCAGCGGATACCACGCTCTATTAGGGCGAGAGGCATTCACAATTTTCAAGCTATACCCCATTACGGGTACATGAAGCTCAAAATGCGGACCAGCGGAATTATCACTCTAGCTAATGACCGGACACAGCGCTCCGCGCGAAAATAAAACAACCGCACTTGCCCTTGAGGCACTATCAAAGCCCTAGCGGCGGAGGAACTCACTGCTGCTGCGCTCCATGGTGAAACAGGGGCGATGTGATACGATAAGAGATCCAAGTCCACCTCTTTTAAACCGCGCGGCGAAATAGTCAAATTCCAAATCTGCCGGGGATATTCCTGCGGTGTAAACCGGCGGAGATTAACCGGCGGACTTGGTGGTTTATTTGAGGTCGGCGGCACTTGGTGATATTCATCGGTGACCCGCCCGGACACGGCAATTTACGGATGACCCGCCCGGGCGTTGTAACTCCTTTGGTGACCCGGCGGGACGGGTCGGAGGAATATAAGACCGGTGGCCCGTCTGGCGGTTCATGAAGGCAGTTCAACTATTGTGGGCGGTTTAAGAGGAAAGGCATGAGGAATATTTACCTTACAAGGAGTTAAGACCAGGACTTGTATCCGGTTTGCATTAGAGATAGACTAGTCCTAATCCTAATAGGACTCCACATGTAACCGCCCTTCAACATATATAAGGAGGCGGGGCTCTAAGAGGACAAGCTACAAGCAAGAAGAAACAATCTTAGGGATAAACACAAGAGGAGAGCGGTTCTGGCGACTCCCTCGTGATGATAATGAGACCTAGCCTCAAACAGCATGTAGGGTTTTTACGGATGATGTTTCCGGGGCCCAGGCTGTCTAAATCCTGTCTTGTGTTGCGTCTCTCGATTCCGCTCAACCCCTCTCAAGCTACCACATAGATCGTTGGCCTCACGACTAAGTCCGACACTAGGACATCTGCCGTGACAAATCCACGACAGTTGGCGCCCACCGTGGGGCTTGCGCCGCAGTGGTGTTGAGTTCTTCGGCGCTATCCTAGGGGATCGAGAAGCTCCGTCCGCTCAATGAAATATTCGGCGGTTCATCGGAGATTCGGCCGGCTTGTTGAAAAAGTTACTGTCGGAGCTCATCGAAAGGTTCCGCGGTTCGCCGGAAAGTTCGGCGGATCATTGAAAAGTTCCGACCGTCTTGACGAAAGGTTACTGTCTGAATCATCAAAGAGTTCCGATCGCCTTGGCGAAAAGTTCAGTCCGAATCACCGAAGGGTTCCAACCGCATCGCCGAAAGGTCTTGTCCGAGTCGTCAAAGAGTTCTGATTTAGGCTACAGAAAAGTTCCGGATTATCAAATACTTCCGGATTATCAAGAACTTTCGGTTCAAAGGTTCCGGATTATCAAGAGGTTCCGATTCAAAGGTTCCGGATTATCAAGAGGTTCTGATTCAAAGGTTCCGGATTATCAAGATGTTCTGATTCAAAGGTTCCGGATTATCAAAGGTTCCGGCCGGATTATCAAGAAGTTCTGGTTCCAGAAATTCCGGCTTAAAAAGTATCGGCGGGTTATATGGAAACTCGGGCACTAGAAGACCGAAACCAATCAACTCTTTTGTCAAAAACAAAAGCAGCACTATGCATTATCGGCGCCCATGACATCCGGCTAAATATACCAGGTGCTATCCTTTCTATGTATTTTACCGGTACATGTTAATTCATCCGACAACAATTACTACGGCTGTAATATCTTTGCGCGAAACTATTAAAAGAAAAAAAAGGGTGGTGTTATACCACGGATGCACGTTCGGTACATATCGCGCGGCTTCACGGACGAGTGTCGCGGTCGGTTTACATCACCGTGCGGTGACTCGCCGTCGCACCACCTTACAGCGCCACAGACGACTCAACCGTCCGCCCCGCGGCAGTTCACGCACCGGCTTACAGCGTCGAGGACAAATTGCTCGGCCGCACCGGCTTAGCGTCGGGCGACTCATCATCTGCTCCTCTGATTAACTTCGGCGTGATTAATCTTAGCATCACTGTGGTGATCATCAAATCCATGGCGGATAATTTCCGGCCTAGCACATCGGTGATATCCATCTACAAATATATTTTATTAACACATATTATTTTTGTCAAAAAACAGTTTACCTTTGCCTTGATGCGCAATATTGTTTATGCGAACAATTGTTCCTTTACAAAAGCTATGGCTGTGTCATGGATGTATAAACTTCGCGCCACCATTATGAATGCGCTAGTGTCTTACCATGCCATCAAGCTCGATGAATATATATGCAAACCGCCATTTTGTAGACGGTTTACATCAATATGACATAGCTAATTAATCCGTCCACGCGGTTTACAACGCGCGGCCGACTCATCTGTCATGCACGCCTCGACGTCGGCGGGCGTCTTTACCATCCATCTCTCATGATTCGGTCTACATCAACACACGGGCGCACCTGTCCGCATGAGCCGTTTATTGAGTATGAGCAAGTCACGGCTTGGGTAGCCAGATTTTATTTCAACAAGATGGAGCAAATTATCATATACTATTAACCGCGCCCGCCTTTGGATGGCTTAATGGGCGGCGCACAAATCGCCACCACTACAGTTTGGTTAACTTCAAATCACCGGTTGGAAGGAACCATTGGCGAGTTCTTGACACGGCTCATACGGGATCATTTATAACCGCCCAGATTACATCAATCTTACGTAGATTCACATCGGGCTATCAACACGATGATATACAACTTATGCGGTTTACATCACGGTCACATATGAAGAGTCTCAAGCCAACTCTTGAGTCACCTTTGAAACTCGGGGCTACGATGACATGACTCGGCAAATCTTGCGATTTCGGCAAAATTAAGAACCCTAGGGCGATGGAGGAAAGATAACCCGGTCACGGAGGCTCTGTTATATTGATAAAAACTTAAAGGCCGTCGAAAAATTTCCGGCTTAGAAAGTATATGACAGTTACAAAATCCGGACTCAATGAAGAGGTCCCGGGTCATCAGAAAGGATTCCGATTTAGAATCCTGCTCAAGGGAAGTCGGTTTCACTGAAGCTCTCAAATATCTGGGTTACAATCTGGTTCAAAGGAAATCTGTTCTCCTGCAAAGCTCTGAAGCTCTAAAAATCTGGTTTAAAAATATCCGGTTCAAAAAGGAATTAGCTTCTCGCAAGTTCAAGTTTAAAGGCCGTCAGAAAATTTCCGGCTGAAAATAAAGATTCCGGTTTAAAATCCGGTTCAAGGGAAAGATGTCTCCCACAAAGCTTTGAAGCTCTCGATATCCGGTTCAAAATCCCGGTTCAAGAAGGATTTATCTCTTACAATAAGTTAAAAGGTGCCAAAGAGGACCTGCTGCCATGATGCGCGGTTCAAACATGGGTATTATGCCTTATTGGCTTATCATATTATTGATCACTTGGGGGCTTGGTCATGTTTGAACCATAGTCACACCTCTTGATCGGCTCAATGCCACAGCATCACTTGGGGGCTTGGTCGTATCCGAACCATAGCCACGCCTCTTCATTGGCCTAGTGCCACAACATCACTTGGGGGCTTGGTCGAACCCGAACCATAGCTACACCTCTTGATCGGCGTAATGCCAAAGCATCACTTGGGGACTTGTGGTCATGTCTGAACCATAGTCACGCCTCTTGATCGGCCTAGTGCCACAGCATCACTTGGCGGCTTGGTCGAACCCGAACCATAGCTACACCTCTTGATCGGCGTAATGCCAAAGCATCATTTGGGGACTGGCTGACTCGAACCATAGCTCGCCTTTTTGGGGGCTTGGTGGTGTCCGACCATAGTAATGCCTCTTGATCGGCTCAAAGCCTCATTTGCAATGGTTTTATTTTGCCTTTGCTTGAATTCATTCTTTTTGCTAAAGAACTTTTACTTCTATTGCGTTTTAAACCAACATTGTTAATCGGTTCAAGCTGTCAATTACAAATTGGCGGAACACGGTCAAATCTAATCCGGAGACTATCGCGGTTTGATTTTATGTTACCATCTTATTATGGAGTAAACGGTGTTCATTAACCCGGCTTGACTTTCAATTACAAATTGTCGATTACATGATCAAATCATAATCCGGAGACTATCCGCCGGTCTGGTTTGACTACGAGTCGCCATATTATATATGGTTAAACGGTGTTTATCACAACCGATGCGGTTTTATCATAAACCGACACAGTATGAAAGGAGTTATCATTACTCAAGATTGGGGTTATCACCCTTACTACAAAAGTTGGTAAACCAATGATGTGATTCAATGTCACGGTATGATATATTTCATTAATTATTCTTAAGTGCGGCCTTGGTTATAAACCTGGGTTATATGTTGGGCATTATGACCCGTCCGTGATAAACCGCGGGACACTTTAAACTTGTTGTATCACGAGACAGGTTGAATAAAGCATGATGATAAATTATCCGGTGTTTATTAAACCGGCTGGCTTTAAGATGATAAATCGCGATATATGATGAGAAATTATCGGTGTTTGTTAACCCGGCACTGGCTTTGGACTATAAATCGCGGTACATATTTGGATTGCGCCATTGGAATCGTAAACTTATAAATCATTGGGTTATATTATTCAAATAGCCAAACTTGGCTGAATTTTCATTATGATATTGAATGAATAAGGTTTTCATACCAGATTATGTTATCTTTAATAGCCAACACGGCTGGATTTTTATTATGGTTATCAATAACCAATATTATAATTGAGGTTTTCAAAGTCGCTTTTAGCGCAATGGTTATCATATTATTAATGGATATGATTTATTCTACAATTGAAGGAATAGTCCCGAGTCGCTGCGGGCTTCGACCCGGCACTTGGGGGCTACATTATTTAAATTGAGATTACATCAAATGTGCAAGTCTCATGTTCTTTGCAAGCATGCACCATGACACTTGAGGGGCTAATGCAAAGTAATTTTTTGCTCAAGACCCAACTCATCACATTATAATGAGTCGGCCCTTGGGGGCTACCAATTGCTCACATCAGCAGTTGAAGGTACAAAGCTTTTTCATTATATTGAAGGGTCCTTTGCTCGGTTGGTAAAGCACAAGGCTCTTAACCTTGTGGGCGTGGATTCAAGTCCCATGATGGGGTTACATCATATGATGTTATTTTCATTGAAGTATATATTAAGTCCCACTCAATATTATCTTCTTGAGCGGCCCTTGGGGGCTACACTTTGGTTGAAGTTTTTATGAGTATAAGACAATTACAAGTCCCGGCTCTTTGCAAGCATGACAACCCGACACTTGGGGGCTACATAGTATGGAGTATTCAGTTTTTACTAGTCCTTTGGGATGAACAACATGGATTTCTTTGAAAGTGGCGTATTTATATTGAAGCAAAGTCTTAAGCCACCACTTTGTTACTGCTCAAAGACTTGGGGGCTACGGTATTATATTATTATCGAAGAAATATTTTCAAATTCTCGATTGAGCAAACTAGGTTGACCGGCGTCACCAATCATTATGACCTTGTGGCTGCAACCCGGCGTCATTAATAATCATGAACCGGCGTTGGCAACAATCATGAACCGATTATGCGCAACAATCATGACTCGAAATTATCAAGTTTTATAACCCGATAGTCTTTGGCAATGATAAAACCGGCAAGTTACGCATCTTCAAACCGGTTGAAAATCATATGAGTATTTCAAGACCAATATTTCTTAAACGGCGCTTTGGAAGCCGACTCAAGTGGATTATTCTTCACAATATTTTTCTATAAAAAGCCAACTTCACAATTTGAGTATGAAGCTGGTTATTGACCGGATTTTCTAGAAGGAGGAAATGACAAAGGACTTAAGGGCGATCGGTGCGGTCTACAAGAATTCTTAACCGGAGCACAACTTGCCAAATTTGTTACGGTGTTTATTTTGCAGCATAAGTTTACCATGGATAAATCCAAGCTAAACTTGGGGCTAATGTCGGGGATATACCCCGCGGTGTAAACCGGCCGGAAGTTAACCCAGCCGGACTTGGCGGTTTATTTGAGGTCCCGCTGGAACTTGGTGATATTCATCTGGTGACCCGCCCGACACGGCAATTTACGGATGACCCGCCGAGACGTTGTAACTCACTTTGGTGACCCGGGACGGGTCGGTCGGAGGCGACAAGACCGGTGGCCCGTCTGGCGGTTCATGAAGGCGGTTCAACTATTGTGGGCGGTTTAAGAGGAAAGGCATGAGGAATATTTACCTTACAAGGAGTTAAGACCAGGACTTGTATCCGGTTTGCATTAGAGATAGACTAGTCCTAATCCTAATAGGACTCCACATGTAACCGCCCCTTCAACATATATAAGGAGGCGGGGCTCTAAAGAGGGACAAGCTACAAGCAAGAAGAAACAATCTTAGGGATAAATACAAAGAGGAGAGCGGTTCTGGCGACTCCCTCGTGATGATAATGAGACCTAGCCTCAAAGCGGCATGTAGGGTTTTTGGGATGATGTTTCCGGGGCCCAAGCTGTCTAAATCCTGTCTTGTGTTGCGTCTCTCGATTCGCTCAACCCTCTCAAGCTACCACATAGATCGTTGGCCTCACGACTAAGTCGACACTAAGGACATCTGCCGTGACAAATCCACGACAAAGTCCATCCAGCGGACCCTACAAAACGGCCTCCATCGGGCACAATTAAACCACGATGTGGGCCGCCTTTCTCGAGAATTCCCTCGCGAAAATTGGCACATTTTGCAGGCACCCTCGGACATGCCGGGGAATCCCATGGTGGCGAGCACAACCTAAATATCCTAAAAGGATTCAAGCCGATCAAACAAGCTCTTGGCGTTTCTCCGAACCCAAGAGGCAGGCCATGGGAGAGGAGCTAGCTAAACTATTGGGCCGGATTCATCGGAGATATTAAACATCGGACTGGCTAGCAAACCTGGTAATGGTACCAAGAAGGACAAATCCAGGCGCCTATGTGTGATTTTAAGGACCTTAACAAGGCTTGCCCAAAGGATCCCTTCCCCTCCCCGCATCGATCAAATTATCGATGCTACCGTGAACACGATTCATTGTGTTTCCTCGGCGCATACTTGGCTACCACCAAATTAAGATGGCGAGCGCAGACCAAGCCATAGCGACATTCATCACTCCATATGGCCCATGCGCTTCAACACAATGCCCTTTGGGCTCAAAAGCGCCGGCGCAACATATCGGCACATGATTCAAACATATCGGCAAACCAGATCGGCAAAACAGTGGAGGCATACGTGAGCGATGTGGTCGTCAAATCCAAGCATGTCGAAACCCTAATCGACGACTTGAGGCTCACATTCGATAATCTCCGAACATATGACATCAAGCTCAACCCGGAAAAATGTGTTTTGGCGTACCGGTAGGAAAGCTCTTGGGCTTCATTGTATCCGGTAGAGGAATTGAAACAAACCAGCCAAGATCCGAGCTCTGTCACAATTGGATATCCCCAAAGACCTCAAACAAATACAAAATTATTTGGATGCGTGGCGGCTCTAAGCGCTTTATCTCCAGCAGGAGAAAAGGCATTACCCTTTATCGCCTCCTTGGCATGCCGAACACTTGAGTGGGCCGGATGCTGCCACTGGCGGACTCAAAGAAATCAAAGCCATATTGGCAACAAATCCTGTCTGGCGCGCCCAACATGGGCGAATCAATGCTATTATACATCGCAGCAACCCATCAAGTTGTAAGCGCGGTGTTCGTTGTCGAGCGAAAGCAGAGCGGACACAGTTCCCTCTCCAAAACCAGTTTACTCGTGTCCTTGTCCTAACTCCATGCAAGTCACGGTACCCACATTATCAAAAGATAGCATCTGCGGTGTTCACGGCATCCGGAAGCTGCGACACTACTTTCAAGAGTGTTCGATAACGGTAGCCTCGAAGTACCTCTCAATGACATTATCAACAACGCGGCCTTAGCGGGCGGATTGCTAAATGGGCCATTGAGCTCCTCCGTTCGACATAACCTACAAGCCACGGCGAGCTATTAAATCACAAGTTTTGGCTGACTTCATCGCGAATGGTGAAGCCGAACTCCCTAAAATCAGGCGCATATTCCAACTAGATCATGCACTTCACGGCTCCAAAATGTTGATCGGCACAGGGGCTGGCGTCGTTACGGCGTCCCCAACCGGAATCTGATCAATCGTACTTCAAATAATGTACACGGACTCCAACAACGCGGCCGAATCTGAGGCCCTTCTACATGGTCTCCGGATGGCGGTCTCCATGGGCATTCAACGCCTAGAGGTGCGGGGATTGAACCTCGCGATATCCCAAATAAATGGGGACTTTGATGCCAAGGATCCGAAAATGGCAGCTTATCGCAATGCCCTCCTAAAAATGTCATTTCGGTTTGAGGGCTCGAATTTCACCATATAGCCGGGATAACAACCGAACCTTGAGCGTGTTAGCGCGCATTGGCATAAGCGCGATCGTCCCCAACATTTTCCTAGAGGCTTTTCAAGCCATCGTACTATGGGAGGAGAGTCAGGAAATAACAACCGGACCCAACCACCTTGCCCCACACGAACATTCCGACATAGTTGGTGGTCCGCCAACAAAATAACACCATCATACGTAATAATGGCAGTCATGCCCCGTGGATAGAACCATTCCTAGCCTACCTAACTAGGCGGGAACTTCCGAGACCAAAGCGAGGCCCGCTGCATAGTCTGGCGGTCTAAAACCTATAAGGTCCATGAGGAGAGCTTTATAAGAAAAGCACAACGGAGTCCTTCAAAGGTGTATCTCCGAAGAGGAAGGCGGAATCTCTGGCTGAAATTCATGCGGACTCGGTGGGCACCATGCATGCAGGGCCCTTGTAGGCAAGGCCTTCCGTACATGATTTTATTGGCCGACAGCCGGGCGGATCTCGGGACTTAGTCCAATGATCGTCGGTTGCCGCTCTTTGCTAATCAAAGCCACATGCCACCCACCGCCCTCAAAACTATACCCATCACACGGCCCTTGTAGTGCAGGGGCTTGACATGGTTGGACCCCTTAAAGGAGGAACCCACAAGCAAAAATACCTATTGGTCATGGTGGATAAATTCACCAAATGGATAGAGGCAAAGCACAGTAAAGGCGGCTGAACCGGACCGGTGATAGACTTCATATCGGGGTAGTACCGATTCTGGCGTCCCCATAGCATCATCGCGATAATGATACGAACTTCCGGCCGGCGAGGTCAAACTCGGTGCAAAAACATGGGCATCAAGCTCGACTACACTTGAGTCTATCACCCCAAACTAACGGTCAAGTCGGCGAGCAAATGGTCTAATCATGGCGGCATTAAACCCGGACTAGTGCGGTCCCTCAAGGAATCTAACACGCCTTTGGGTAGAGGCTCGACTTTGTACTCTGGGGCTGCGGACCACGCCGAATCGCACTACAGGATTCACACCATTTTTATGGTATCTGGTAGAGAGGCAGTTTGCCTGCGACATAATTCATGACTCACCTCGTGTGCATGTACGAAGAAAGAAGCCGAGCTCGATCGGCGGGACAGCTGGGCGCCTTGGAGGAGGGCGTGGCGTGGCAAAAGCCCGTTCGCATTCTATCAGCAGCGAGCTCGAAGATATCAAAGCGAGGAAATGCAGGCCAAAGCTTATAATGTTGGCGAACTAGTTCTCGCTTTGCGGACAAGAAAAGGACAAACTCAAGCCCAAATGGGAGGGTCCCTTCATCATCGACCAAGTCGACGGGCGGGCGTACCCGTCATGAAAGCGCATCGGATAACCGACTCGAGCGAACCCATGGAGCATAGCCCGTCTCCGAAGATTCTCGCCTAGCGCCCGATTCTGAGTTCATCTCCTTCCTCCGTCTATATTTTATACTTTAAGCTGTCTTTTATTTCTCTCCTTCTCCCTCTTTTTCCGAAGCTGTTAAAGGCTCGTTTGCGCATTGTTACTTTTACACTTGGCCAGCTATCCGCTCATTATACTGAGGGCTTCTTTAACGAAGCTTATTTATCTGAGCTTTATGCCCAACACATATGTCACACTTCGCATGTACCTTTTATTCACCATTATATGCATCGATATGACTTAAGTTTTGGCCAAGCTGGGTTGCTGGCTCACATGCTTACCCCTCGTTCTGATTGTTGGCTAGGTGGTAAAGGAGCACCTCTGCGATTATTACCTTGGTCGGCGGACGTGTACCTCAGTAGGTGAAGCAAAGCTAAGCGTTCTTAAGGGAATATTGGTCGGTGAACTAAAAGGCGATTTTTTATTTCTCATTTATCTGCCCCGGATGCTTTTACGCTTTTTTTGCGGTCCGGACATGCACTTTAGGGCATGCCTCGAGAAAAGGAACCCCTAACGGAACTATTCTCCTGGAAGATGTTTCTTACTAACCATGTAATATAACATAACTAGTTGGGCACTTATGCGATAAAGCACTCATGACCCCTACGCTTTGGTCTCCACGCATGCCCGGTTTTTACATAACCGCGGGTATTCGGACACACTCGGACTATTGGGTCCCGAGGTTGAAGCGAAAAGGTCCGCTTCGACAAGCGATCTACAATCCGGTTAGAAGGCATTTTACATGTCATTTTAAATTACATAGTCAAATTGGTGATTGTATTCCTCTTCAATGCCATCTAATAGGCTGTCTAGTTTACTGACCTGCTTGGAATACTTTGCAGCCAACTCTACTTGGCCGTACACTAAGCTCACAGGGATCTCCTTCCTGTCGGGCCCCACAGGTCCGACATCGGCCATGTGGTTTGGGTCCGCATTCTTGTACCGCGTCTTCACCATGGCCCAGGCCTCCCTGGCGCCTTGACGACATGCCGATATCTTCCATAGTCGGAGCGCCGCCGTGCTCCTGAAGCTTCTCTGCAAGCTCCCAAGGCCTTGAGCGGGGAGATAGATGGCCACAAGGCTTGAGCAGCGCCTTTCATCACTGCCGAACTCGTTCGATGCGATTACAATAACTTCGGGAAGAAGGTCACCCGTAGAAGCGAGCATTTCCTCTGCAGGGCGACCCGTGAGCATACCTCTGAGACATAACTTTCATTAATTGACTTCCTCGCGAACTCTTTTTCAAAGTTTGCTCAAGCACTTACTATAAATGCAGCGGACGAAGTCGCCGATACTCCTTCCGCAGTCGGACAGTGAGCACGAACATCCTTTATTTCCTCACCCGGTGGGTGTTGGCATCTTGGAACTATTTTTCTCTTGCCTCACCCTTGTAAGCACATTCTCGCGGCCTTCAACCAGCGCAAGAGCTGTTGCTTGTCGGATCTAGTCGGCGCCATCGCAATATTATTGTTAGATTTACACACCGCGCACTTCACAAACTACTTATCTTTTGAAGCATATATTACGGAGGGGGTCTCTGTGGCTCCCCACAGTGGGTGGGAACGACACCTATGGGATCTAAGAATCCCTACTACGGTCATGGTAGCGGGGGTCGTGAGAAAGCGGATCAAGCAGATAGCACGGTTTCCTTATCCGAGGTTGAATCGCGGGATCGTAAAACCCTACTCTGCTTTGGTGGTTTGTTTATCTGTGTTCTTGAACTAGCAATGGGGCGTGAGGAGCTCCAAAGGCGAATCCTCCTCTGATCGCCTTGGGCCTCCGTTTATAGGGAAAGGGGTTGCCACGATGGCGCCGCAGGGAGGTGGAAAAGTCTGATGATCACGAGTTTATCCCTCGCATTACATGACAAAGCGCCTTTAATCGTCTTGCTTAGGTGTCCTTGCTTTATCGGGGATGGGGAGAGCCTGTCTCGTCATGCTTCGCTCCCTTTCGTGTAAACCTGGCATACAGCCAGCGGTGCCAGCGGTGCCATGTAAGCGAGCAGGCGGTGAGGTGGCGCGGTGGTGGGTCTCCACGAAGATCCGCTTGCCGCCATGCAGTGCAGTGCCCAACTGGTTGGGTCGGCTGCTGCATGCGAACGGTGGTGGAGGTTTGATTGGCGCGGGCCTGACTGCGGCCCCACCGATGTCCTCGGCAAGGGCTTGTTGCGGTCTTGCGTATCTTCCCGGCAAGGGTCTTGCCGGGGCCTTGTGAGCGCCCTCGGCAAGAGGCTTGTCAGGGCCTTGCGGCCGTCTTCGGCAAGGGGCCTTGCCGGGGCCTCGTGGGCATCCTCGGCAAGGAGCCTTGCGGTCGTCTTGTCTTCTGGTTCTCAGGCTTGGCTGCTTCTTTTTGCCTTGTATCTGTCCTCCCTGGAAGGGCAGGATGCTCCTTGCCGGGAAGGTGGCTTGAGTCTTGCTTGCCGATGTAGCGCTTGTCGGCGAAGATGGATCCTCTTTAGAGTAATTGCGTACGATCGTGGCCCATGCCGGCGGTTAGTGTAACCACGGTTTTCACTACACCGGCGGTAGCCCCGGGCCGGCTGCGTGAGAACTTCATGAATTGGCCAGCTGGAGGCGGGACCAAGCTTAGCATGGGTCACGGTTGTTGATACACTCAAAGGGCTGCCAGCCCCGACCCTACTTCCATGGAAATTTTACGGCGAGAACTCTATAGATCTCGATGCAAGAGTGTGGTTTTGTTTCCTTTCTTGCTCCGGCAAGGCTGTTCTTTGGGAAGTCTTATGTTTCTCGCGGAGACTTTTGACGTTCTCGACGCCGGCTTCCGGCAAGCTTGTCGCCAGGAAGGCTTTTTTCTTCAGCAGAGAACTTTGACGTTCTCGATGCCGGCTTTCGGCAAGCTCGTCGCAAGGAAGGCTTTTATCTTTAGTAGAGAACTTTGGCGTTCTCGATGCCGGCTTCCAGCAAACTTGTTGCCGGGAAGGCTTTTATCTTTAGCAGAGAACTTTGACGTTCTCGATGCCGGCTTCCGGCAAGCTCGTCGCCAGGAAGGCTTTTATCTTCACCAGAGAACTTTGAAGTTCTCGATGCCGGCTTCCGGCAAGCTTGTTGCCAAGAAGGCTTTTATCTTCAGCAGAGAACTTTGGCGTTCGATGCCTTATTCGATGGAGAACTGCGGAGTTCTCGACACATTAGGAAGGCTTATGGCGAAGAACCCGTCGTCCTTGACACCGGCCCCGACAAGATCCTCGTCGGGAAGGCTTATGGCGAAGAACTTTGTTGTTCTTGACACGGCTCGGCAAGATCGTTGTTGGAAATATGCCTAGAGGCAATAATAAAAGCATTATTATTATATTTCCTTGTTCATGATAATTGTCTTTTATTCATGCTATAAGCGTATTATCTGGAAATCGTGATACGTGTGAATACATAGACCTGTCGTCCTAGTAAGCCTCTAGTTGACTAGCTCGTTGGTCAGCGGATAGTCATGGTTTCTGACTATGGACGCCGGATGTCATTGACAGCGGGATCACGTCATTAGGAGAATGGCGTGATGGATAGACAATCCTAAGCATAGCACAAAGATCGTGTAGTTCGTTTTGCTAGAGCTTTTCCAATGTCAAGTATCTCTTCCTTAGACCATGAGATCGTGCAATTCCGGATACCGTAGGAGTGCTTTGGGTGTATCAAAGCGTCTGGCGTAAGCGGGTGACTATAAAGGTGCACTACAGGTATCTCGAAAGTGACCATTGGGTTGACACGGATCGAGGCGGGATTTGTCACTCCGTATTACGGAGAGGTATCCTTGGGCCCACTCGGTAATGCATCATCATAATGAGCTCAAAGTGATCAAGTTAATGCAGTCACGGGATCATGCATTCTTGATGAGTAAAGTGACTTGCGATGCGAGACTAAGCGAGGTATTGGGATACCGACGATCGAGTCTCGGGCAAAGTAACATACCGTCGACAAAGGGAATAGAATCTGGGGTTGCTTGAACCCTTGACATCGTGGTTCATCCGATGACAACATCGAGGAGCATGTAGGAGCCAACATGGGTATCCAGATCCGCTGTTGGTTATTGACTTGAGGTAGTCTCGGTCATGTACGCATGTCTCCCGAACCCGTAGGGTCTACACATAAGGTTCGGTGGCGCTAGGGTTATTAGGAAGACAAGTATGTGATTACGAATGTTGTTGGTCCGGATGAGATCCCGGACGTCACGAGGAGTTCGGAATGGTCGGAGGTAAAGATTTATATATGGAAAGTGGTTAAGCGGACTCGGAAAGTTTGAGGGGTATCTGGTAATGTCTGGGGCCACCGGAGGGTTCGGAGGTCCACGGGAGGGCCACCCCTCCGGGGGAGCCACATGGGCTAAGTGGGAGGGGCCAGCCCTGGTGGGCTGGGCGCACCTCCCCTTAGGCCCATGCTGGCTAGGGCATGGGGAGGGAGCCTAAAGGCGCCCCCTGGCTTGGGGGCAAGCCACCCTCCCTCCTCCCCTTGGGCCGCCGCCCCATCTAGGGTTTCCCTAGATGGCGGCCCCCTTGCCCTCTCCTCTTATAAATAGAGGGTGGGGGGAGGGCTGCCAATACCATTGAAGGCGCAGCCCCTCCCTCCCAACACCTCTCTTTCTCCACGCTGAGCTTGGCGAAGCCCTGGGGAACTGCCGTACCAAGCTGCACCACGCCGTCGTGCTGCCATTGGGTGATCTTCCTCAACCTCTCCTTCCTCCTTGCTGGATCAAGGCGGAGGAGACGCCATAAATCCGTCGTGTGTTGAACACGGAGGTGCTGTCCTTTCAGCACTTTGGTCATCGGTGATCGGAATCACGTTGGGAACGTCTTCATCATCACCACTCCCTCGATCGCTTCCGTACTCGATCTACAAGTGGTATGTAGATGCAAACTCTCTCGTGACTCATTGCTTAGATGAACTCATAGATAGATCTTGGTGAAACCGTAGGAAAATTTTAATTTTCTGCAACGTTCCCCAACAATCGTTGCCGGAAAGGCTTATGGCGAAGAACTTCGTCGTCCTTGACACCAAGAAGATTGGTCCTAAGGGCGTTGCCAGCCCTCAGGCCATAATTGTGTTTTAAACATGACAAGTGATTAGCATCTGAAGTGCACTTAACTCACTTGTAAATTTTGACTTCTGCTACATATTCCCTATACTGCTTTGGAATGCTTTACGATGCGTCACGATCCAAATAGCGGCGTTTGAGAGCGGGCCCTTAAGCGGCTATTCGGGAACATCGCCTCGAAAAGTTTACCTTCTTGGCTCTAAGCGCAACCGCTGAAGTTGCCGAGCGGACTCGGGGCAACATGGGCGCAACTAACCCGAAGGTTCCTTGGCATCTGGTCTATGCGAAATCTCAAAAAATAGTGCATGCTATCTTCTGTTCAACCTCTCTTTGTCGTCCACCCTCGTTTATTGGGTAGGCTTGCGGCGCATAAACCAGGGCGGCGTCTTGAGACGGATCCCCAATGGCTGCCGGGTGTGCTTGCCGCGGGCGAACCACCTACCGCCCTTACTTAGCGACCGCTCGAGCCGTCGAGCTTGACTCGAGTCGAGAATCGAGGCGTTGCCAATTGCGAAGGCTACCTCGCCACTCTCGGCGCGGCCGCTTGAGCTGTTGGCGGACTCGAAAGCAGAACAAGGGCATTGCCAATGCGGGAGGCTCCTTTGCGTGCAGGTTTTCCATACAAAGAACGAGTTCTCGAGGGAATAACCTTATATAAAAAGGAAATATCTAAAGTTTAGCATGACTTAGCTTTTACATTGCCGCCTTTGGCGTCGTTCTTTTATTTTGCTTCTTAGAGGCCATGGCGATGAAGAACAGTGGGTTAAGCTGCTAGACGGATTCTCACAATTCGCCCCCTACAGCGCGCCAAAAGATGTCGGTGGGAGCGACACCTATGGGATCACAAGAATCCCTATTACGGTCAAGGGGCGCGGGGTCGTGAGAAGAGCGGATCAAGCAGATAGCACACGGTTTCCTTATCCGGTTCGAGCCATGAGGATGCGTAAACCCTACTCACTGCTTTGGTGGTTTGTTTATCTGTGTTCTTGAACTAGCAATGGGGCATGAGGAGCTTCAAGGCGAATCCTCCTCCTGGTCACCTTGGGCCTCCTTTTATAGGGAAAGGGTTGCCACGATGGCGCCTGAGGTGGAAAGGTCTGATGATGCGAGTTTATCCCTCACATTACATGACAAAGGCGCCTTTAATCGTCTTGCTTGGGTGTCCTTGCTTTATCGGGGGCGGGGAGAGCCTGTCTCGTCCGTCACCGCTCCCTTCGTGTCGACCGCATACGGCCAGCGGTGCCAGCGGTGCCATGTAGGTAGGCGGCGGTGAGGTGGCGCGATGGTGGGTCTCCACGAAGATCCGCTTGCCGCCACGCAGGTGTCTGCCCAACTGGTTGGGTCGGCAGCTGCATGCGAACGGTGGTGGAGGTTTGATTGGCGTGGGCCTGACTGCGGCCCCACCGATGTCCTCGGCAAGGGCTTGACGCGGTCTTGCGTATCTTCCCGGCAAGGGTCTTGCCGGGGCCTTGTGAGCGCCCTCGGCAAGAGGCTTGTTGGGGCCTTGCGGCCGTCTTCGGCAAGGGGCCTTGCCGGGGCCTCGTGGGCATCCTTGGCAAGGAGCCTTGCGGTCGTCTTGTCTTCTGGTTCTCAGGCTTGGCTGCTTCTTTTTGCCTTGTATCTGTCCTCCCTGGCAGGGCAGGATGCTCCTTGCCGGGAAGGTGGCTTGAGTCTTGCTTGCCGATGTAGCGCTTGTCGGCGAAGATGGATCCTCTTTAGAGTAATTGCATATAATCGTGGCCCATGCCCGGCGGTTAGTGTAGCCTGGTTTTCACTACAATCCACACCTGTGGCGTCTAGTCGGCCTCAAGTTGGGCCTTGCATTCTTCAAGCTCTGGACACGATCGGGTATTATTTTTGTAAGATCTGCATAATGATCCTTAAATCAGTTATTCTAACTATTTTAAGTCTCGGGGACTCTTGGCATATATAACAATCAAAATTTCCTCACTGTATGTCCTTTACATCTTTGCTCAGTAGCTCTGGCTAGACCATCTTGGCGGCACGGAGTGCGCATCTCCCAATTGAAGGCATTCAATGCCTCTTGGGAGAAACATGTCGTCCGAAGAACTGTTCGGCGGCGCTTTGTGATTCATGGCGCCTCCACCTCGGAGTTGGTGGCGGACAATCTGTCGGCATCCTCTGTCGGAGGAGCATCCGGCCTTACGCCTCGTGCTCGCCTCGCTTACGGACCCGGCTTTGGAGCACAGGTGGCGGAGGCTTGATTGGCAACCTCTCCGGACACTGGTCGTGCGCGCTCTTTTTCTTGAAAAGAGCAACAGCGTTAATCGCCTTTCGGGAATCAACCACAGGAATTTGGTGGCGCGCCATACCGTTGCGGCGGCGTTTGATCCGGACCGCACTTCTTTTTAGCACTGCGGGGCCGTGCTGCCTTGTTGGCTAGCTTCACCGGGCTCGGCCTCCTGCCTCAAGGCACCCCTCTGAAACACCATTGGTATCTGGTGATAAAAATAAGCACGGATGGGTCATTATCGAGCATTGGGACCTCGGTCTCGATTACATGAGGCTGGAAGTATTCCGGGGTAATCGGCCGTAATGGCAACCAAGGCATTATCGATGCTCGGTTGGTGAAATACCCCATCAATCAGCTCCACCAATATGTCCGGATCCTCTTGGGAGGCGGATCGAGGAGCCTTCCGGATCCTCGGGTTGTGGAAGCGGGCTGTTTATGTCTTTTACGGCTGGCGCAGTTCACGCATCAAAATCACAAAATGAGATACCTAACCATGGGAATACGGATCGGAAGTGCAAAAAAAATGTCCGCTTACCCAGCTTCGAGGGTTGTTCATAGAAAATCCGTTCAATGGGTAGCGGAGAAAATCTTCCCTTCTCCCTTATACAGTAGCGGACAAGGTCTTCACCAGATCGGTGACCGATCCGGCCCCTTACGGCCATGACGGGTGGCATCGTCCTCCCGTTGAAATCCCACATGGGGTGGCCCCTATCTTGGGCGGCCGCACCCCGCATAATACATGTGGCCATGACGCCGATCATGGTCGATCCGAATGAGCTAACAATCTTATTGGCTCATCGGTAAAGGACGTCCTGTCGTCTTCCCTCAGGAGCTCATGGGCGCCAACTCGAGCATTTCTTCAAAGGAGCATTGCTGAACTCCGGAGACCAATCCGAACTGGATCCGTGGCGGGATGTCTTCTATATAAAACCATTAGGAGGCCGGTCTTGGACGCCTTCTTCGGGGTTCGGATAGATATCCGGTCCCGGCGATGCGCCACAGCTTCAGCTCCGCCCACTTGATATATTGACCCCTCATGAGAGCGGGGTACAAGGCGAATAATCTCTTCCACAGCGCAAAATGAGCCTCGGCGCCAAGAACAGTTTGCAAAGGGCCACGAAGCCCGCAATGTGCAAAATGGAGGCAGGCGTAAGGTGGTGCAACTGGAGGCCGTAGAACTCCAAGAGCCCCCGGAGAAACGAATGAATTGGAAATCCGAGTCCTCTTACTAGATGAGAGACAAAGCATACCCGCTCTCCTTTGGAGGGATCGGGACACTCTCCGCTTGCTTTCGCCCTTATAGGTGGCGAGTCCGCTCGAACCGGAACCATGAAGGTCGGGGAAGAAATCCCTTGGTTTGGGCGTCACTAGCTCGCTATCTTGGACTGAGCATCTCTCCCAATTTCAGTGAGGGCTGGGAGCGCGAGGAGGAGCGCGTCGATTGTCCATGATGGAATGGATTTTTGTCGAGGCGCTCGATGAAAGCTCATGGAGGGGGATGGTGTGACTCAGATCTAGATCCCGTCCCTTTATAGGCGGCTCATTTGCGCAGCTAGGGGGTAAGTGTAAAATACCACGGCTTTTCGCATTCATTCAAACACGTGGAAGATGGCCATTATTGGGCGTGAAGCCAAGAAGCGCAGCATTTATCGAGCGGACACTATTCGACAAGTATATGGAATTTGGAGAAGAACCCGCCTCGCAATGCGAAGACAATCTACACGCGGACTCGTCGCCATTGAAGCCTGGTTAGGGGCTCTTGAGGAGTCTGGATTAGGGGTGTCCGGATAGCGAACTATCACCGTTGGCGGACTCTGGACTATGAAGATACAAGATTGAAGACTTCATCCCGTGTCCGATGGGACTTTCCTTGGCGTGGAAGGCAAGCTTGGCGTCTGGATATGTAGATCTCCTACCATTGTAACCGACTCTATGTAACCCTAACCCTATCCGGTGTCTATATAAACCGGAGGGTTTTAGTCCGTAGGACGAACAACAATCATACCATAGGCTAGCTTCTAGGGTTTAGCCTCTTTGATCTCGTGGTAGATCCACTCTTGTACTACCCATATCATCAATATTAATCAAGCAGGAGTAGGGTTTTACCTCCATCAAGAGGGCCCGAACCTGGGTAAAAACATCGTGTCCCTTGTCTCCTGTTACCATCCGCCTAGACGCACAGTTCGGGACCCCCTACCCGAGATCCGCCGGTTTTGACACCGACGGTGATAAAGCCACATAGTCCGTTTTCCTGGTTCGTTGCGCTAAACACCTCCTTCAAGGACCAAACAATTGGATCAAGAGTGTTTAGATTCCATCCCGAACACCCCCGTACTACCTACGCGGGGGCTGAAGCCGACGACTGGCCAACTCTCAAATTTCATAAACACGGCCGCACAGGAGGTACAAATTTAACAAGCATTATATTACATAATCGACTTTGTTTCATAATACAAGGCGAGATAATATGAATGTATTCATTCAAAGATCACATCTTTCGCACACTGCCCCGCCACAATGCGGGATCCCTCCAGGACATTGTCAAAATATAGCTCGGGCGTGCGGTTCTCCTTGCCCTCGGGTGTTCCCTCGGTCGCGAGCTTGACGACGTTCATCTTCGCCCACTGCACCTTGACATGGGCGAAGGCCATCCGCGCACCCTCGGTGCAGACCGATCACTTGATAACATCAAGACGGGGGCATGCATTGACCAGCTGCTTCACGAGCCCGAAGTAGCTGTTGGGTATAGCTTCTGTAGGCCACAACCGGATTATTAAATCCTTCATGGCTAGTTCGGCCACCCTATGCACTTCGACCAGCTGTTTTAGCTGGTCGCTAGCAAACACCGGATGTTACGGCGCAAGGTATTGCGACCGAACGACTTCTCCGTTGAGCTCCCTCTTGGCTCGGAAGAATTCGCGATGTCGTAAACATCGCACGGCAGATCCTGGCACGCAGAGAACTCCAAATCCGGGTTAGTAAGAGATACCTCTTTTCGCATACTTGCTTTGCATACTAAAAGCCTTACCCGCCGTAATTTTCTTGGCCTCCTGAATCTCCTAGAGGGCGCCCTGGGCTTCAACCCGGGCCTCTTCTGCGCTTTGGCGAGCCTTGGCGAGTTCGATCTCTTGAGCCAAAACATCGCGCTCCAAGGACTCGCATTCCTTTACGGCATCCTAGAGCTCTTGTTGGACCTCATTAAGCCTGGCCTCGTGCTTCTCACGGGCGACTTGTTCCTTGACAGCTTTCTCCTCGGCCTCGGCCAACGCCTTTTTAAGGACCTCGACCTTGGTCGCCGCTCCTACAAATATCATGGCACTACGGTCGCCGCTCCTACAGCAAGTCACCACATACCTTGCTTGTCCTCCAGCTGCCTTTTTACTAGGCCGAGCTCTTCTTTGGCCCGCTCCAAACTCTCCTTTAGTCCGGAGACCTCAGCAGCATGAGAGGTTGCGGCCAGCAATGACTCCTGCTTATTCACATAAGACGTATTTAGTTAGTTTCCTGCGAAAATTACTTGATCCTCTGTCCGGCTTTTCTTTCCGAACACCGGACAACGTCTCAGGGGCTACTGTCTATACTATGACCTTCTCTTTTTAGCGCTTACCTCAAAGCACAGCCAGTGGTCGGTGCGAACTTGGTCGATCCGCTCTTGACGGACTGAACCCTCTCAACCACCGTTCTCATAAGGATACGGTGTTCCTCCATAATGGAAGCGCCTCGTAGCTCTTCCAGCAGATTATCCGGTGCCTCTGGATGGACAGAGGTCACTAGCGGAATAGGCACACCTCCTCCCTTTGGAGGAGGCTGCTCGCTTGATTCCGGAGCCGTGTAGGTCTCCGGAATGGTATTTGGCAGGGGTCTGAATTGGATATGGCCCCCATCGCCACTTTCCATGGGGATTTTCTCCCCAAGGTGTCTGGTGGCCGAGGGTTCACCCTCTGGCGCCACCCTGACGGCCTCCTGAACCTCTCCCTGGCCTAGGAAGGTCCTTCAGGACAGCACCTCGGCGTCGCCCTTGGCCTTGGGAGAGTAAGCCGTCGGCGGTGACTCACCTGCCATCGCCTTGAATCCAAATAACCCCGATGAGGATCGCAGGGAGCTGTCGTGGGCCGGACTGCAATTGCATAATTCAACATGTTAAAGCTATGAAGTAGAGATGCCAGATATATGGACGCATCAGGGGGTTTTAGTACTTATGATGCGGCCAGGGGCTTGTTTCGGGGGGTGCGGCTCTGGGCTACTGTCAACATCCCACGCGGAGTTATCCGCGAGGGAACCCTTCCCCCTCTTGGACGCCCCTGCCTCCAGACTTGTGGAAGCCGCCCTCTTCTTCCTTCCCCCTCAGGGGGAGAGTTGCTTTCTTCCTCCTCCTCGTCGTCGTCTTGTTGTCTTCGGACGACACGTCCGAAGCTCCCTTGCGGCGGGGGCCACTTCTGGCCCCCTCCGGCGCCTGGTAAGGCGCCAGGACCAACATCTTCGTTAGAAGCGGGATGGCTGGTTCCTCGGGTAGCGGAGCCGGACACTTAATCCGCTCCGCTTTCTTTGTCCATACCTGGAAAAATAAATAGTGAAGTTTAGGTATCTTCCTTGAATAAGCAAGTAGAGGATACACCTTGGAACGCGAAAAGCTTACCGCACTGGCGGGATGAGCCAGATCATGCCCGCGGTCCTCGGTGGTCTCCGGCGGCGTCTCGTTGCCCTTGAAGAGCAACTTTCAGATATCTTCATGCGTGGTTCCGAAGAGCCTTTCCAAGGTCCGGTGCTTCTCCGGATCGAACTCCCATAAAGGGCAAGTCCGGCTCTGGCATGGAAGGATCTGGTGAACTAGCATCACCTGGATCATGTTGAGGAGCTTGATGTTTTTGTCCATCATACTCTGGATGCACGTTTGCAGCGCTATCAATTCGTTCGATGAAGACCAATTCGGGCCCTTCTCTATCCAGGAGATGAGCCGCATTGGAGCTCCGAACTTGAATTCGGGAGCCGCGGCTCAGGCGGCGTCGCGGGGCTCTGTGATATAGAACCACCGTTTCTGCTCTTTGAAGGTCTCCACAAAAGTACCCTTGGGCCATGTGACATTGGGCAGCTTGCTCACCATGGCGCCTCCGCACTCCGCGTGTTGGCCATCCACCACCTTCGGCTTCACGTTGAAGATCTTAAGCCACAGTCCGAAGTGGGGAGAAATACAGAGGAAGGCCTCACACACGACAATGAATGCCGAGATGTTGAGGAAGGAGTTTGGGGCTAGATCGTGGAAATCTAGCCCGTAATAAAACATTAGTCCGCGAACGAAAGGGTGGAGAGGAAACCCTAACCTGCGGACGAAGTGGGGGATGAACACCACCCTCTCACTGGGCTTCGGGGTGGGGATGATCTGCCCCTTGGTCGGGAGCCGATGGGCTATTTCTTTTGCCAGGTACCCGGCCTCCCGAAGCTTGGTGATGTCTTTCTCCTTGACGGAGGAGGCCATCCACTTGCCTTGCGCTCCAGATCCGGACATGGTCGAGTGCTTTCTTGAGGCGGAAAATATGAGGACTTGGGCACTGGAGCTCGAGAATGGGAGGGCAGAGAAAGAGAGAAGGCATGGGTGAAAGAAAAGAATCCTTATCTCCTTATAAAGGCAGTGAATATCAAGCGCCTCCCCACTCGCCTTAAAACTCGCCTGTTCCCAAGGGCTGTGCAAACGGCACGGTTGGATTATCCACGCCCGTATTGATGAGAATCCGCAATAAGGGGACACGATCTCTGCTTTGACAGGACGTGCCAATGAGACCGCATCTCGAAGCGGCAGGCCAAAAAACGGTTCGAAATAATGACCGGGTGATGATGTGGTATCACATTACCAAAGGTTGTCAGCAGATTGGACTCGTGAAATATTATGCTCTCTACGGTTGTGTGTGAAATTTGTTTTGCAGAGCCAGACACGTTCGTTGCGTCTGAAGACTGTGTTGGAGTATTCGGAGAAGGAACCCGCCTTGCAATGCCGAAGACAATCTGCGCGGACACCTCGTCATTGAAGCCTGGTTCGAGGGCTCTTGAGGAGTCTGGACTATGGGGTCTCGGGCGTCCACACATTAGACATGGGCGGATGATGGGTCATGAAGAAGATCTGAAGGCGAAGACTCTCTCCGTGTCCGGATGAGACTCTCCTTGGCGTGGAAGGCAAGCTTGGCGTCCAAATATGAAGATTCCTCTGTAACCGACTTAGTACAACCCTGATCCCCTCCGGTGTCTGTATAAACCGGAGGGCTTAGTCCGTAGGGGGGATGACAATCATACAGGCTAGACTCCTAGGGTTTTAGCCATTACGATCTCATGGTAGATCAACTCTTGTAATACTCATATTCATCAAGATCAATCAAGCATGAAGTAGGGTATTACCTCCATAGAGAGGGCCCGAACCTGGGTAAACATTGTGTCCCCTGTCTCCTGTTACCATCGGCCTTAGACACACAGTTCGGGACCCCCTACCCGAGATCTGCCGATTTTGACACCGACAGCCGTCCGTTCGGCACTAGATTGGTTGGATTGTGATCGGATCGTGAAGAGTACGACGACATCAACCACGTTATATACGCTTCCGTTTTCGGTCTATGAGGGTACGTAGACACTCTCTCCTCTCATTGTCATGCTTCTCCTAGATAGATCTTGGGTGTTCATAGGATTTTTTTTTTGATTTTCATGCTTCGTTCCCCATCAATGATTCCTTCTCTTTGATTTTTTTTCTTGGCAAATAGGTATATATGGAGTTGGCGTTAGGGTTACCGAAGGTCCAGAGGCCCTACAAGCTCGCATGGCGCGCCCTGGGGGTGGGCGCCCCCCTGAGCTTGTGTCTCCTAGGTGGCCCCCTCTGGTACATTTTTCAGCCAGTATTTTTTATATATTCCATAAAAATTCTCCGTAAATTTTCAGGTCAATCCAAGAACTTTGATTTCTGCACAAAAACAACAGTATGACAATTCTGCTGAAAACAACGTCAGTCAGGGTTAGTTTCATTCAAATCATGCAAATTAGAGTCCAAAACAAAGAGCAAAAATGTTTGGAAAGTAGATACGACAGAGACTATCAACTGGTTGCTAGTAAAAGTGCTCATGTTGATCCTAATGATGTATAAATAGGGATTTTAAATTAATAATGCAAGAACTAAAATATAAAATACATAGCATGATTTACTACATTTAATTATCGAGTTGAATCTTTCTCATGCATATTTGCATGTTGAAGTGAGTTTTTTCCATGCATGTTTGCATGCTAAGGTGGCATATGCGTATATTGAGAGAAATATGCTAGTGAATGCTAGCTTTTTACGACTGCGCGTGGTGAGGATATTGTCCTCCGGCCCTGTCTTTGTCGCATCGCCGCCTCTTCCAATGACGGTGTGGGGCTCGTGAGGTGGTTTCTAGGAAGTGTTGCATGTCTGCTGGCTCTTGGGGGGAGTTGGTGGCGCGTGCTATGACGTTGTCGGGTGCTAGCCATCTTTTTTTCAGGGGCACATACACTAGACTGGACGATGGCTTTGGATTTTGGCGTTGGTTCTTCCGACCCAGTGACTTTCCTTCCGCGGAATAGGCTAGCCCCAAATTCAAGGGCGAGGAGGAGCAACGGCAGCGACGCACCCCCGGCTCGTCTTGAAAGCCATGGTCGTCGGGATCTAGAGGGACTTATTTGTGTTTTCTGTTGTTTTATGGGTCTCCTTGTAAGGCCGAGCTTTTAATAAAAATATCTACCTCCCGCAAAAAAAGAATGCTAACTTTTAGATATAGAAGATTTTCCACTAGGGCTAATTTTTATCTTATAAATACAAGTCCTCTATTCACACGTTATTACTATCAATCAAAATACAACTAAAGGCAAATATGAACTTTTGGGGCGTCAAGGTTGGCTGGTCTAAAGTATAATCGTACCATCATCAAAACTAATACTTGTACTTTAGTGATCTATAAAAGGTCTTTATATTTCTTGAGAGAGAGAGAGTATTTTTCGTAAAGCAAGCAACCAATTCTACATATTCTGGGCACTTGTGGTAGTACCTAAATTATTCTTAATAGAGTTGAAGAAACAAAATCAAACTTATAACGGCTGAGAAAGCAAAATCATAGTTTTGAAACACGCTTCAAATACGTCTAATTCAAAAAGTAATCGTCACGGCTAGGTACAATAAACACACTGCTTTGCCATTTTGTTTCTCCGTCTCTCCCCCGAGCCCCAAACAGGACCGCGTCAGACCACCAACCCGACACCCAGCTACAGTCCCACGCGTACGCTCCGATCCGCCCTCCCGCCTCGACCCCGATGAGCACCGCCTCCGCCGACGTCGGGGACGCCGGCGATGGCGCCTCCTCCGCCGCCACAGCGCCCGCTGGCAGGCGGATCCCGCCGGCCTCGTCCATGCCGTGGGTCCGCAACCTCCGCCGCTTCGTCGGCACGGGTGCCGGCCTCGGATCCGAGGCCCTTATGGGTCAGTGCCCCTTCCCTCCCCGCCAACCACTCTTGCGGAGTTGTAGTGCTAGGCTAGGCTAGGCAGGGTTGGAATTTCGCGGTTCGTCTTCGGGAATGGCGGTAGGATTAGGGTTTACTGGGTCTCGTTCGAAATGGCTATGAGATTGGGTGAGCTGATGGTGCCGGGTGTTAGAGGCTGGCGTTCGCGTGAGCGAGATGAGATTACCGTGCCTCAGGTTGTGGGATGTAGTAATGCGGCCGTCATACGTGAAAGAGTGGTCGCCCATGACCTGCAACCGGTGATTTGGGTTGAGAGGGGAAGGCGTTCCCTCAGAAAATCAGGAGGTCTTCTCCGGCTCCATTTTCCATAAGAGACCCATTGGGTACGGAGGTACTACCTCTGTAACTAAATATGAGACGTTTTTGCAGTTCAATTTAGTTTCAGAGGTATGTTATGGTTTAAGAAGGTAACACAGTAACAGACTTTAGTCTTGTGCTCTTGCAGGTTGCTATTTTACTCGTTAGTTGATCCGACTCTGTTGTTACTGGGCATCAGGGCAGCTCCTGATTAGTTTGGCCACTTCTGTTGTTCAACATTTGCATTTTCCTCGTGGCATCACTGATCTGTTTGAACTTGCAGAATTGGAAACGAAAAGGATATTGCTTGAGATTTTTAAGGAGCGGCAGCGAAAGAGCGCTGAAGCTGGTTCCATCCCAAGTTTTTACAAGAAGGTGAAGCAACTTGGTTTACTTACTTGGATATAGGAGCTCTTGTTCTTATATTCCATGATAAAACTTGCCGTCTATCTAAATAAAATATGTAATTGTGCTAGTTGCTTTTATGAGAGATAATAAGTAGCAATGCCAGCCATTTTGGATTTCACATTGCATCACGGGACTACGCGACTTGTCAATATGTGATGATACTAATGTTTCCTTTTTTGTACAGAAACCTGAAGATGGATCTATTAGCAATAGAGTCCAGAGGTTGGCCAAATACAGGTTTCTAAAGGTAATTGAGCTTGAGCTGGCTGCTTGGGCATTTACCCACCTTACGATTTAGGCCTTACGAGAGCTATTGCAAACAAATTGCAGAAACAATCAGAACTTCTACTTAATGCTGATGATCTTGATGCCATGTGGGTTTGTCTCAGAGAAAATTGTGTTATTGACGACGCTACTGGTGCTGAAAAGGTAAGGTCATAGCTTGGTGCCCGTATTTTATACCGCATGCAGATATATTCAATTTTGTGCTATTGACTTGCTTTCCTTAATGTTATCTGATTTCCTTGGACAATTATATCCATGCTATGATATATGCAGTGGGCACTGCTAAAATGGAAATATTTTCTCGTTTTGTGTCTAACAGCTGTCATTATTTATAGTTTCTGCATGTTTGAATTTCTGTGCATATATAATATATTCAATGACATTATTGTACGTCCATCCGTGTTCATTCTAATGTTCATGTTATTACACTTCTCATTCAATTCTTTTTTCTGGAGCACTGCAGATGAATTATGAAGATTTCTGCCATATTGCCACAGTGTGCACAGAGCAAATTGGCCAGAAATGCAAACGCTTCTTTAGCCCTTCGAACTTTATGAAGTTTGAGAAGGATGATTCTGGGAGAATTGCAATCTTACCATTCTATCTTTATGTTATGCGAACAGTAAGTTATTTTCAAACTAAAACTGTCAACTCTAGCAGTTTGATTTGTATGAGTATGTTGTGCTTCATTTTTAGCTGTAATGAACTATATGCAACAAAAGCCTACACTGAAATTTTTCTTCCATTCTTACCCGATTAAGATTTTGCTGCATAATGTAACTATGTAAATGGCACTCAACAATTGCTCCACCTGTTTGTGGTTCATTGCCATGCCAATTTTGTTGAGTTTGTTAAGAATTAGGAGGCATTTCCTTGTCTTTATAGAGAAACAATGTATTTTCAGAACACAAGAACCTGAAATAGGTAATGGCATAATGCACCAAAACAAGCTAAAAACAATCACCTTATACCAGATTGAGAGTCATGCAAGACTGGACCGCTAGATAGTAATATAAATATATAATATCACAAGTTTGAACTCTCAGCAGCCACTTATGTTGAAATGAGCTGTTTTTATGTATCACTTTGCTAACTGTTTCTACTTTCAGGTTTCTCTTACTCAAGCAAGAATTGATATGAGTGAACTTGATGAGGATTCTGATGGTTTCCTTCAACCTCATGTATGGACTTCCCAACACATGTTAATGATATTTCATACCTTAGAAGTATGTCACATTCCTTAATTGCAGGAAATGGAAGCATACATCAGAGGACTTATTCCCAATTTGGCACAACTGCGTGACATGCCATCAGCCTTTGTTCAAATGTACTGCCGCATAGCTGCACGGAAGTTCTTTTTCTTCTGTGATCCACACAGACGAGGTACAAAACTGGACTTCTAATACCGTGAAATTGACATGCAAATTGTTCTTTATGCGAGGAATTGTCTTTCATAATCGTCTGCTTTTCAGGGAAAGCATGCATAAAGAAAGTATTGTTGAGCAATTGTCTTCAAGAGCTAATGGAATTGCATCAGGTAATAGCTATATGGATCACATGCTTTGGTGTGCAAATTTGGTCATCTTGTACTTTAGTGTATGATTGCACTATACAATATATTCTGGACTGTTGTTCCCTGTTGGTTCTCATCAACTTGATTTTCAGGAGAGTGAGGAAGAGGTAACGGATACCGAGCAGGCTGAAAATTGGTTTTCCTTGACTTCAGCTCAGCGCATATGTGGTATGTTAGCTGCCCTCATTTTTCTTTTGCCATTGAGGTCATTTTCTTGCACCAAGTTACATTGTTTTATATTCCTGTGCAGTATATACTCTATTTAATTGGTATGCTATTGTCATCCCTCTGCAGATATGTTCCTTGCACTAGACAAAGATACAAATGGCACACTGAGCAAACAAGAGCTGAAGGAATATGCTGATGGCACACTAACAGAAATCTTCGTTGAAAGAGGTTAAAATCTGCTCTCTGCTCTGCTTTCATTGTTTCTTCTAAAGCACCTTAACCAAATGGGGAACATAAGCTCTTAGTATGCTACTCCAAATCTTCAATGTTCTAATGCTCTTAATACACAGATCATTGATGTCTTCTTATAGTCTTCAGTAATGAATACAGAATAACAGTGCAGTTCTACTTTTCAGTTTTTGATGAACATGTACGCCGAAGCAAAGTTGGAGGTGGCAACAGTCGTGAGATGGATTTTGAGAGCTTTCTCGACTTTGTTTTGGCCCTAGAGAACAAAGACACCCCTGAAGGGCTGACATACTTATTTAGATGCCTTGATCTCAACGGAAGGGGATTCCTGACAACTGCTGATATTCATACTCTATTTAGGTATGTATGGGATAGTTTGTAATATGACTGTGTAGTTTATATGGTGATGGTAGCTATTTTTTCTACAGTTATTTTGGTGTTAACCTACCTATATTTTGTTCATGGATGTACTGATGCAACCCCCTTCATTCCCCACTTTACTTTGTCATGCATATTCCATTTAGCTGAAAATATCTGCCTGGCAAAGGGAGCCGAAGTAGGAGAAACATATGGTCATTCATAATCATTATAGGAGTAATTAGCTGTTGTCCGCACAAGACATAGCACCATTCTCTTCAAAGTTGAGAACAACCTTGATAAATCTTGACCAGCCTTTTGTTAATCTCTTCCTTAATAACTTTATATCATAGTGTGTATTAAATAATAATTGGCAGTAATTTATTCGGAAGGAAAACTGTATTCAATGATGCCCTTGTGTCTAATGCTTGGTCCTATTTATAGTGCATAGGCTTTCCCGTGAAATCCTGTTTTCTGGACAGGGGTTTAAACAATTCTGTACTTGTTATTCATTTCACCAAATTGGGCCTTAAAAGAGTGTTCTTCATGTTCTGGGAAGCAAATTATATTCTGGAAGAAAAGAAAGGAGGATGTGAGAGTTAGCATTCCTGCCTGATACCATCTTCCTAGATTTAGTCTGCCATGTTTATGTGCTTGCTGAACTTCCGGACTGTTCTGCTGGCCTCAACAGGCAGGACATCATTGTTTTAATACTTTTTTAATATGGATCGGAGGGAGTACCTTTTTTACACTTCTCAAGTTCACTATCCCTTGTACTAATCAGTTGCACTATGTTAGGTATGAAACCTGAAGTAAGTCACTCGCAGTAGTATCCATGAACCTTGAACTAAACTTGGGGTTGGGCCCGTGGTACTCTAAAGCAGGTTTTGGGCACCACCTAGGTGCATCCACACCCTATACTTAAGCATCTGGAATGTAGTGTAAAGCTGCATTGAATAGGGAACTTTACTTGGAGACTCCCGCAGTTCCTTCCTTGTATAGTTTGATCAACTGCACAATCATCTAACAACCATTTGCATACGTTTTTTTATTAGGAATCACAGTTCAGTGTCAGTTATTAAGAGAGAAACAGTCATACATGAGAGATGTTATGCTATAAATTTTATGTCAAATCTTTGAAGTTATAATCCAAGGCATATTCTGCCACTACTTTTAACACGAGATGCGACCGCAGGGAATGTTAATGTGACCAAAATTTTAATGGCTGTGGCCCTCTCACAATACCTACAGGCAAATAATTGTGAAATCAGAATGTGTTGAATAAACACCTTATATTTGGTATCATAGTTGTGTCATTTCTTAGTAATCTTTGATTGCTTTTCTAATCCAAAAATCACATTGGAAAATTTCTTTGTATTGACCTCATGACAGCCGACCAGCCATTTTGTCTCATGCAATGGTGTAATTGTTTACAGAGATGTGCACCAGAAGTGGATCGAGGGGGGGAACTACGAGCTTTGCATCGAAGATGTAAGGGATGAAATCTGGGACATGGTGAAACCAGCTGACCCTCTCAGGATCGCACTCGCGGATCTCCTTTCCTGCAAGCAGGGCGGGACTATTGCCAGCATGCTTATAGACGTCCGCGGCTTCTGGGCCCACGACAACAGAGAGAACCTCCTCCAGGAAGAGGAGGAGCAAGTGGAAGAGGCTTGAGTGCCAGGCAACAAACTATGGTGCTCCGCTGTCTCAACACTGGTGCAGTCAGCATGTGCCTCCTGTCTGCGTTATTGTAGCTTACCTAGTTGTATTAGGCCTGTTGTATAACTTGTGTAAGTGTGCCATTTGTGTGAGTGGGTTAAATCCGAGTGATTACGAGTTTGTAAGTGTGGCGTGATGATGGTGCAGGCTTACTGTATCATTCACAGGGCTTGTTTGAACGGTGAAAGCCTCGGTATGTGAAGTATTTACTTGAACGTGAAGTATTTACTTGAACGCTCTGGCAAATTATACAGTGCGTGTACTTTCTGTTTCTCGCACTGATTTGTAACTGCAGAACCTATGCCCTCCCTTGTGGATGTGATCTATTTGTACCTGATGAATTTGCCGATGTTATTTTTCTTTTGAAACGGAGGCAAAAGCTTTGCCTCATCCATTGGATAAGAGAGAATAGAGTTTGTTACAAGACACTGAAATAAACGACATACGGATTACTCGTGCGCAATAAAAGACCCCAGTTTCTTTGCTCCGGCAATGACCCAAAGATTTGCCTCGGTGGAGATGGACGAAAGCAAGATTGGTGGTGTGGCACTCTTATACTTAAAAACTGGTGTGGCACTCTTATGCTTAAAAACGCTTGCGTTCCACATGGTGATGGAGGCCTTGGCTTGTCGATTTGGCGCGCTGTCGGTGCAAGTGTTTGCCCACCACTCTTCAACCATGTCGAACAAGGGCCACGCAGAAGTGTCGAGCCAGAGTATGGGGAATTTCCCAATGAAAGACAAAAGACGCCGGGTGTAGCGACACTTGTAGAAGAGATAGGGTCCGCATTCTTGCACACTCTTGCAAAGAGGGCAAACATCACAATTTGGCCACCCTCGCTTTGCCAATCTATCCGCCGCCCAAATTCTATCTTGAAGGGCCAGCCAAGCATTTTTTATTTTTACTTTTGGAGGTGCTCAAACCTTCCAAATCATCATATACATGGGCGAAAGAACCATCCCTAAGAATTGCGCCTTGTATGCGGATGCCGCCGAGTAGTGCCCACTACTCGTATGCTTCCAAATGATTTCATCCTTTGTGAGCTTGTCAAGGTGGAACTCATTTAGTAGCATCCAAAGAGTAAAGAATTGTGTGATGTGCTCGGCGGTGACATTGATGGGGGTTTTGATCTTGAGGATCCACGCGTTGTGCTTGAGGGCCTCCCTGACCTTCCAAAATTTTCTCTTGGAAGCTTCATAAATGAGTGGGACAATGTCTTTTGGCGTACGCCCAAGAAGCCAAGGAGAATCCCAAAAGGAGGTCCTCGAGCCATTACCAATGGTGATGGTGGTGGAAGCATAGAAAAGTTGAGGTCCTCCGCATCGCATGGGTTTCCCATCCCCACCTACATCTTGGTGGGCTCTTTCCATTCATACCATGACCAGCGTAACCGGAGAGCCCTCGTAAACTTGGCGGTGTTGAGGACCCCAAGCGCTCCATACGAAAGTGGCCGACAAACTTTCTCCCAATTCACCTTGCATTTAGCCCCCGATGTCTTGTCCGAATTGGACCATAGGAAAGCTCGTTCGAGCTTGTTGACGTTGTGGAGGATGGTTGGCGGGATGACCAACGGGGTAGCGGGGTAGACCACTTGGGGTCGTTCGCCCGCTGGTGGTGATGTTTCGGCCATCACACGTTGGCAACTTGCTTGCCACTTTGTCCACGAGAAATTGAAGGTTCAACAATTTTAGCTTCCACACGAGAGGGGGAGTCCCAAGTATCGCAAAGGAAAAGACGCCCGCGCAGCCTACAAGCTTTGAGTTAGGTGACCCAAATCAAGGTGGTTGCAACGAATGGGCACCACCGAGCTCTTTTGGAAATTGGTGCAAAGGCCCGTGACTTCCCCAAAACCCCTCAAAATGCTTGCAAAGTTACCAACATCCTGCTTGATCGGGCCCAGGAAGACAGTCGCGTCGTCCGCGTAAGGAGAGGTCCTCATCATGGCCCCCCTTCCCCAGATATCCCCTTATTTGTTGCCACATCTAGAATTTTTTGGAGCGGGTCGATGGCGATGACAAAGAGAAGCTGGGATATAGGGTCTCCCCGCCGAAGTCCCTGCCCATGCTTTATTGGACAGCTGGCAATACCATTCAGGATGACCCTCGAGGATGAAGAGTTAAGGAGGGCCGCGATCCAATCCTTGAATTTACTTGAAAATCCTCGCCGTTGGAGGAGATCAAGAAAGTACTCCCACTTCATGGAGTCGAAGGCCTTGCGGATATCGAGCTTGAAGAGGAGGGATGGGGTCTTCCTCTTGTGAAGGTGCCGGGCAAGATTGCGGGCATACAAAAAATTGTCGTGAATGCTTCTTGTTTTGATGAAGGCGCTTTGGGCGTTAGAGACGAGATTTTTCATATGTGGGCTGAGCCTCATGGAGAGCACATTCGCAATAATCTTTGCGATCGCGTGGATGAGGCTAATGAGTCTATAGTCGGTGATCCCCTCCTCCCCTTCCTTCTTGGGAAAGAGCACCACATTTGCGCAGTTGAGCCACTGGAGATTTGAGGTGTGCAGGGAGTCAAAATGCGTAATGACCCTCATAAGGTCAGGCTTGATGATGTCCCAGCACTTCTTGAAAAAGAGGCCCGTGAATCCATCCGGCCCCGGCGCCTTGTCACTTGGCACGTCGTTGATCGCATCGAGGACCTCACTCTCGGCCGTTGGGGAGCCAAGACCATGCAAGTCAAGAGGCTCGAAATTTAGCTCATCCAAATTGAAATCTTTGCAGCATCGGGGACCTCTCTTCATGACATTGGAAAAATCGTCATGGATTAGCTTTTCTTTGGCGTCGTGCTCAGTGACCCAGCTATGCTCATTGATTCTATGGATATGATTTTTTCTCAGCCTTGCATTGACTTGGCGGTGGAAGAATTTTGTAGTAACATACCCTTCTTTAAGGTTGGAAATTCTCTCACATTGTTTCGTGTGTGATCTTTCGAGCACAACCAAGGCGATGACCCTTCTCTTGAGCCTAGCCCAGAGCTCAAGTTCCTTGGTGGAGAGGAGTCTATCCTCTTGGGCGGCGTTGAGGTGAAGGATCACCAAAAGCACGGCTTAGTGGTGGATTTTAGCCTTGGAGAAAAGGCCCCTACTCATTATGAGAGGCGGAGTGCCTTCTTCTTGAACTTGTGGTAGAGGATTTGGTATGGCTCAGTTGGTGCTTGACCAGAGCATTGTTTTTGCCTTGATCCTACATTTGCTATCTGGGAAGTTCTTCTGTTTTTCTGATTCAGCCGGTATAATTCTAACTCATTTTATTTCTAGCAAAGCTAACACATGACTTTGCATAAACGGTCATGTCCGTATTTTTTTATTTGATCAACGCAGACCTGATGAACCAGCTTACACCATGAAAATGAAGGATAAGGAGCTGCTACACTTACTGGCTTGAGTATAGTAGAGTGAAGAAAAAAAAGAGTTGGTGTGGGGGTTAGTAGGCGAACCCATGCGCCACGGTGTAGGCCCTAATGGCAGGACCGAATCACCGTGGCAACCCAAGCGTGAGTGTGGGCTACGACTGGGGAACGCGTCCCGACATCCTTAATGCCTTGGGCAGCCATAGGCCGCGTCTTGGGCCAAAATCGACAGTTGACGTAGGTGCCCATAGAGTTTTCCGGACCCTAGTCTTCCACCAGGCACGGTCTTTACATACCAGCATGCCTTTTCAGTGTTAAAGTATATGTACAACGGTAATCTACCGTGCACAACTTTGACACGGGCTAGCGAACCTAGCAACCCCCAGCACCAACTCTTTAGCCCTCCGAGGCTGGAGTGACAGGCGCGAGCCACCGCGCTCGGCTGCGGTGTGCGTCGGGAGGCAAGTATTTATGCCGGTGCGCACGCGCTTCGGGTAGCGAGGTGGTACTATTGTTTGAGTCGGTTCTCCAGCATGAACCTAGCAGGCCTAGCTGGGCCGCATGAACACCTTGCAGCTTAGCTGGTTGTTGGTCTAGGGATCAAACAAAGTGGCATAGGAATCAAACACGCACCCTTCCAGAGCGCTAGCATACTATTGATTGGGCCGCCCGATAGGACTCTCTTGTTTTTCCCACCGGTTTTAGGAATGTTGTCACATACCGCTAAAAAATAAAAGGAATGTTGTCACATCACATTTTCCCCTCAATTTTGGAATGTTAAAGAAATAATAAGAGGGAACTGAAACATTTGAAATTTTCTTATGATTCCTTGGTCCTAGCTAATTTTGACTAGGAGTTGTTTGAATTGAATGAAAATGTGTCTCAAAACAATTTGGAATTATTTTGAACCTTCAATTGTCACTTAGTGATTATTTATAAAATCAAAATTGGGATCACAAAATGCTTGTGACCTTTGTTAAATATTTTCGGTTGGAAATAAATTCCATACACCCCAAATATTACTGAAGTCCTAAAGATGAAATTAGGATTAAATTGAACCATACAAGAATTTAGGGAGTAAAACAATGTCCCAAATTAGGGTGAAAATTCAAGTATTTAATTTGTGCCTAAACGTATTTTTCATAAGTCACAAATAATATCTTGAGCCTTTGTTATTTTTCCCAAAAAGGAGTTGAGTGAATTTGATTTTTCAATCAATTCAAAAGTCAAAAGGGAATTATTTGAAATAAGGCTACATAGTTTATTTTGGCAGGAAAGTCATTTCCATAAGACCTAAATATTGGCTTGAACTTGTGTATATTTTCCTATTTGAATTGGAGAATATTTGTTTTTTTGAATCAACTTAAAATTCAAAAAGGAACAATCAAAACATAAAAATAAAAGATAAAATAAAAAGGTCAGCTAGCCAGCTCACCCAGCGAGCACAGTGCGGCCTAGCACGACGCGCAGGTGTAGCCGAACCAGCCCAACCGGCCCAACTTAACATACCCGACGGGGCACACCCGCGTTTTAAGAGGGACATCGAATCAAGATCCAACAACCAACACACCACCAACAATTCTCTCTCTACCCCCCCTCTCTCTCTCTGCCATTGTCACGCGGGTCTCACCCGTCAGCTTGTCCATAGCCTCCCGCCCGAAAAGCTCACGTCCACAACCCAAGCGCACGTCTGCGCACTCGCCCACGTTCATCACGATCCCATGCATACCCATGATCGAGACCTTGCCCTTTAAACCCCCCTCGCAACCCCACGTCATTTGCCCCAAACTCCGCCGCCCATCATCGTAAGGCTGCACCACCACAGACCCACCTCATCTGCCTCTGCCACCGCCACCACATGCCAAACTCCGGTGTGCACGAGACACCACAGGCCACGTTGTCCCCCATCGCCACACCCCACGCTCCAGTGCGCACCTCCCTGATTGCTTATATCTGCGTTGGTGTTTCACCGAAGAGGAGAGGACGATGCAACACAACAAAGGTAAGTATTTCCCCTCAGTTATGAAACCAAGGTTATCAATCCAGTAGGAGAACCAAGCAACACTACGTAAACAACACCTGCACACAAACAACAAAAACTTGCAACCCAACACATAAGAGGGGTTGTCAATCCCTCCACAGAGATAGATTAAATTGTATAGATTTTGGAAAATAGATCTAGCAAGAACACAAAATAAAATAAAGAAAGAAAAAATGCAGCAAGGTATTTTTGGTTTAATATGATAGGAAAATAGACCGGGGGGCCATAATTTTCACTAGAGGCTTCTCTCAAGAAAATAGCATACGGTGGGTAAACAAATTACTATTGGGCAATTGATAGAAAAGTGAATAATCATGACGATATCCAAGGCAATGATCATGTATATAGGCATCACGTCCAAGATTAGTAGACCGACTCCCGCCTGCATCTACTACAATTACTCCACACATCGACTGCTATCCAACATGCATCTAGTGTATTAAGTTCACGGAAAAACAGAGTAATGCAATAAGAACGTGAAGGAAATATGCCCTAGAGGCAATAATAAAGTTATTATTTATTTCCTTATTTCATGATAAATGTTTATTATTCATGCTAGAATTGTATTAACCGGAAACATGATACATGTGTGAATACATAGACAAACAGAGTGTCACTAGTATGCCTCTACTTGACTAGCTCGTTGATCAAAGATGGTTATGTTTCCTACCCATACACATGAGTTGTCATTTTATTAACAGGATCACATCATTAGGATAATGATGTGATTGACATGCCCATTCCGTTAGCTTAGCACTCGATCGTTTAGTATGTTGCTATTGCTTTCTTCATGACTTATACATGTTCCTATGACTATGAGATTATGCAACTCCCGTTTATCGGAGGAACACTTTGTGTGCTACCAAACGTCACAACGTAACTGGGTGATTATAAAGGTGCTCTACAGGTGTCTCCAAAGGTACTTGTTGGGTTGGCGTATTTTGAGATTAGGATTTGTCACTCCGATTGTCGGAGAGGTATCTCTGGGCCCTCTCGGTAATGCACATCACTTAAGCCTTGCAAGCATTGCAACTAATGAGTTAGTTGCGGGATGATGTATTACGGAACGAGTAAAGAGACTTGCCGGTAACGAGATTAAACTAGGTATTGAGATACCGACGATCGAATCTCGGGCAAGTAACATACCGATGACAAAGGGAACAACGTATGTTGTTATGCGGTTTGACCGATAAAGATCTTCGTAGAATATGTGGGAGCCAATATGCGCCCCCTCCTTCCTTCTCTTCTCTCTCCCCTTTCCTTGACTCCTACTCCTACTACTTGGAAGGGGGGGGGGGGGAATCCTACTCCCGGTGGAAGTAGGACTCCTCCTAGGGCGCGCCATAGAGAAGGCCGGCCCTCCCCCTCCTCCACTCCTTTATATATGGGGAGGGGGGCACCCCTTGGAGACACAACAATTGATCCCTTGGATCTCTTAGCCGTGTGCGGTGCCCCCCTCCACCATAGTCCACCTCGATAATATCGTAGTGGTGCTTAGGCGAAGCCCCGCGTAGAACATCATAATCGTCACCACGCCATCGTGCTGACGGAACTCCCCCTCAAAGCTCGGCTGGATCAGATTTCGAGGGACGCCATCGAGCTGAACGTGTGCTGAACTCGGAGGTGCCGTACGTTCGGTACTTGATCGGTCGGATCGTGAAGACGTACGACTACATCAACCGCGTTGTGCTAACGCTTCTGCTTTCGGTCTACGAGGGTACGTGGACAACACTCTCCCCTCTCGTTGCTATGCATCACCATGATCCTGTGTGTGCGTAGGAAATTTTTTGAAATTACTATGTTCCCCATCAGTGGCATCCGAGCCTGGTTTTATGCGTAGATGTTATATGCACGAGTAGAACACTAGTGAGTTGTGGGCGATACAAGTCATACTGCTTACCAGCATGTCACACTTTGGTTCGGCGGTATTGTTGGATGAAGTGGCCCGGACCGACATTGCGCGTACGCGAGACTGGTTCTACTGACGTGCTTTGCACACAGGTGGCTGGCGGGTGTCAGTTTCTCCAACTTTAGTTGAACCGAGTGTGGCTACGCCTGGTCCTTGCGAAGGTTAAAACAACACCAACTTGACAAACTATCATTGTGGTTTTGATGCGTAGGTAAGAACGGTTCTTGCTCAGCCCGTAGCAGCCACGTAAAACTTGCAACAACAAAGTAGAGGACGTCTAACTTGTTTTTGCAGGGCATGTTGTGATGTGATATGGTCAAAATGTGATGAGATATAAGTTATTGTATAAGATGATCATGTTTTGTTGAAGTTATCGGCAACTGGCAGAAGCCTTATGGTTGTCTCTTTATTGCATAAGATGTAAGCGCCAAATAATTGCTTTACTTTATCGCTATGCGATAGCAATAGTTGCAAGAGCAATAGTTGGCGAGACGACCATGTGACGACACATTGATATAGATCAAGATGATGGAGATCATGGTGTCATGCCGGTGACGATGGAGATCATGACGATGCTTTGGAGATGGAGATCAAAGGCACAAGATGATGATGGCCATATCATGTCACATATTATGATTGCATGTGATGTGTATCTTTTATACATCTTATTTTGCTTAGTTCGGAGGTAGCTTTATAAGATGATCTCTCACTAAATTTCAAGGTATAAGTGTTCTCCCTGAGTATGCACCGTTGCGAAATTTCTTCGTGCTGAGACACCACGTGATGATCGGGTGTGATAAGCTCTACGTTCAAATACAACGGGTGCAAAACAGTTGCACACGCGGAATACTTAGGTTAAACTTGACGAGCCTAGCATATAACAGATATGGCCTCGGAACATTGAGACCGAAAGGTCGAGCGTGAATCATATAATAGATATGATCAACATAGTGATGTTCACCATTGAAACTACTCCATCTCACGTGATGATCGGACATGGTTTAGTTGATTTGGATCACGTGATCACTTAGAGGATTAGAGGGATGTCTATCTAAGTGGGAGTTCTTATGTAATATGATTAATTGAACTTTAATTTATCATGAACTTAGTCCTGGTAGTATTAGCATATCTATGTTGTAGATCAATAGCTCGCGTTTAACTCCCCTGTTTTATTTTGATATGTTCCTAGAGAAAACCGAGTTGAAAGATGTTAGTAGCAATGATGCGGATTGGATCCATGATCTGAGGATTATCCTCATTGCTGCACAGAAGAATTATGTCCTTGATGCACCGCTAGGTGACAGACCTATTGCAGGAGCGGATGCGGCGTTATGAGCGTTTGACAAAAGCTCGGTATGATGACTACTTGATAGTTTAGTGCACCATGCTTTACGGCTTAGAACCGGGACTTCAAAAATGTTTTGAAACGCCACGAAACATATAAGATGTTCCAAGAGTTGAAATTGATATTTCATACTCATGCCCGTGTCGAGAGGTATTTGACCTCTAACAATATTTTGCCTACAAGATGGAGGAGAATTGCTCAGCTAGTGAGCATGTGCTCAGAATGTCTGAGTACTACAATCACTTGAATCAAGTGGGAGTTAATCTTCCAGATAAGATAGTGATTGACAGAGTTCTCTAGTCACTATCACCAAGTTACTAGAACTTCGTGATGAACTATAATATGCAAGGGATAACAGAAATGATTCCCAAGCTCTTCGTGATGCTGAAATCGACGAAGGTAGAAATCAAGAAAAACATCAAGTGTTGATGGTTGACAAGACCACTAGTTTCAAGAAAAGGGCAAAGGGAAGAAGGGGAACTTCAAGAATAACGGCAAGCAAGTTGCTACTCAAGTGAAGAAGCCCAAGTCTGGACCTAATCCTGAGACTGAGTGCTTCTACTGCAAAGGAACTGGTCACTGGAAGCGGAACTGCCCCAAGTATTTGGCGGATAAGAAGGATGGCAAAGTGAACAAAGGTATATTTGATATACATGTTATTGATGTGTACTTTACTAGTGTTTATAGAAACCCCTAAGTATTTGATACTAGTTCAGGTTGCTATGATTAGTAACTCAAAGCAGGAGTTGCGAGAATAAGCAGAGACTAGTTAAGGGTGAAGTGACGATGTGTGTTGGAAGTGGTTCCAAGATTGATATGATCATCATCGCAGACTCCCTATACTTTCGGGATTAGTGTTGAACCTAAATAAGTGTTATTTGGTGTTTGTGTTAAGCATGCATATGATTTGATCATGTTTATTGCAATACGGTTATTCATTTAAGTTAGAGAACAATTGTTGTTCTGTTTACATGAATAAAACCTTCTATGGTCATACACACCAACGAAAATGGTTTGTTGGATCTCAATTGTAGTGATACACATATTCATAATATTGAAGCCAAAAAGATGCAGAGTTAATAATGATAGTGCAACTTATTTGTGGCACTGCCGTTTAGGTCATATTGGTGTAAAACGCATGAAGAAACTCCATGCTGATGGGATTTTGGAATCACTTGATTATGAATCACTTGATGCTTGCGAACCATGCCTCTTGGGCAAGATGACTAAAACGCCGTTCTCCGGAACAATGAAGCAAGCAATAGATTTATTGGAAATCATACATACTGATGTATGTGGTCCGATGAGTGTTGAGGCTCGCGGCGGGTATCGTTATTTTCTGACCTTCACAGATGATTTGAGCATATATGGGTATATCTACTTGATGAAACATAAGTCTGAAACATTTGAAAAGTTCAAAGAATTTCAGAGTGAAGTGGAAAATCATCGTGACAAGAAAATAAGGTTTCTACGATCTGATCATGAGCGAATATTTGATTACGAGTTTGGTCTTCAATTAAAACAATGTGGAATAGTTTCACAAATTCGTGCCACCTGGAACACCACAACATAATGGTGTGTCCGAACATCATAACCATACTTTATTGGATATAGTGCAATCTATGATGTCTCTTACCGATTTACCACTATCGTTTTGGGGTTATGCATTAGAGACAGCTGCATTCACGTTAATAGGGCACCGTCTAATCCGTTGAGACGACACCGTATGAACTATGGTTTAGCAAGAAACCTAAGCTGTCGTTTCTTCAAGTTTGGGACTGCGATGCTTATGTGAAAAAAGTTTCAACATGATAAGCTCGAACCCAAATCGGAGAAGTAAGTCTTCATAGGATACCCAAAGGAGACAGTTGGGTACACCTTCTATCACAGATCCGAAGGCAAGACATTCGTTGCTAAGAATGGATCCTTTCTAGAGAAGGAGTTTCTCTCGAAAGAAGTGAGTGGGAGGAAAGTAGAACTTGATGAGGTAACTGTACCTGCTCCCTTATTGGAAAGTATTTTATCACAGAAATCTGTTCCTGTGACTCCTACACCAATTAGTGAGGAAGCTAATGATGATGATCATGTAACTTCAGATCAAGTTACTGACGAACCTCGTAGGTAAACCAGAGTAAGATCTGCACCAGAGTGGTACGGTAATCCTATTCTGGAGGTCATGTTACTTGACCATGACGAACCTACGAACTATGAGGAAGTGATGGTGAGCCCAGATTCCGCAAAATGGCTTGAGGCCATGAAATCTGAGAAGGGATCCATGTATGAGAACAAAGTGTGGACTTTGGTTGACCTGCCCGCTGATTGGTGAACCATTGAGATTAAATGGATCTTCAAGAGGAAGACGGACGCTGATAGTAGTGTTACTATCTACAAAGCTAGAATTGTCGCAAAAAGGGTTTTCGACAAGATCAAGGTGTTGACTACGATGAGAGTTTCTCACTCGTATCTATGCTTAAGTTTGTGCGAATCATGTTGGCAATTGGCGCATTTTATGAAATCTGGCAAATGGATGAACAAAACTACATTCCTTAATGGATTTATTAAAGAAGAGTTGTATATGATGCAACCAGAAGGTTTTGTCAATCCTAAAGGTGCTAACAAAATATGCAAGCTCCAGCGATCCTTCTATGGACTGGTGCAAGCATCTCAGAGTTGGAATATACGCTTTGATGAGTTGATCAAAGCATATAGTTTTATCTGAGACTTGCGGTGAAGCTGTATTTACAAGAAAGTGAGTGGGAGCACTACAACATTTCTGATAAGTATATGTGAATGACATATTGTTGATCGGAAATAATGTAGAATTATTCTACAAAGCATAAAGGAGTGTTTGAAAGGAGTTTTTCAAAGAAAGACCTCAGTGAAGTTGCTTACATATTGAGCATCAAGATCTATAGATATAGATCAAAACGCTTGATAAGTTTTTTCAATGAGTACATACCTTGACAAGATTTTGAAGTAGTTCAAAATGGAACAGTCAAAGAAAGAGTTCTTGCCTGTGTTACAAGGTGTGAAATTGAGTAAGACTCAAAGCCCGACCACGGCAGAAGATAGAAAGAGAATGAAAGTCATTCCCTATGCCTCAGCCATAGGTTCTATAAAGTATGTCATGCTATGTACCAGATCTATTGTATACCCTACACTGATTTTGGCAAAGGAGTACAGTAGTGATCTAGGAGTAGATCACTTGACAACGGTCAAAATTATCCTTAGTGGAATAAGGATATGTTTCTCGATTATGGAGGTGACAAAAGGTTCATCGTAAAAGGGTTACATCGATACAAGTTTTGGCACTGATCCAGATGACTCTAAGTCTTCATCTGGATATATATTGAAAGTGGGAGCAATTAGCTAAAGTAGCTCCGTGGAGAGCATTGTAGACATAGAAATTTGCAAAATACATACGGATCTGAATATGGCAGACCCGTTGACTAAACTTCTCTCACAAACAAAACATGATCACACCTTAGTACTCTTTGGGTGTTAATCACATAGCAATGTGAACTAGATTATTGACTCTAGTAAACCCTTTGGGTGCTGGTCACATGACGATGTGAACTATGGGTATTAATCACATGGTGATGTGAAATATTGATGTTAAATCACATGGCGATGTGATCTAGATTATTGACTCTAGTGCAAGTGGGAGACTGAAGGAAATATGCCCTAGAGGAAATAATAAAGTTATTATTTATTTCCTTATTTCATGATAAATGTTTATTATTCATGCTAGAATTGTATTAACCGGAAACATGATACATGTGTGAATACATAGACAAACACAGTGTCACTAGTATGCCTCTACTTGACTAGCTCGTTGATCAAAGATGGTTATGTTTCCTACCCATAGACATGAGTTGTCATTTGATTAACGGGATCACATCATTAGGATAATGATGTGATTGACATGCCCATTCTGTTAGCTTAGCACTCGATCGTTTAGTATGTTGCTATTGCTTTCTTCATGACTTATACATGTTCCTATGACTATGAGATTATGCAACTCCCGTTTACCGGAGGAACACTCTGTGTGCTACCAAACGTCACACCGTAATTGGGTGATTATAAAGGTGCTCTACAGGTGTCTCCGAAGGTACTTGTTGGATTGACGTATTTCGAGATTAGGATTTGTCACTCCGATTGTCGGAGAGGTATCTCTGGGCCCTCTCGTAATGCACATCACTTAAGCCTTGCAAACATTGCAACTAATGAGTTAGTTGCGGGATGATGTATTACGCAACGAGTAAAGAGACTTGTCGGTAACGAGATTAAACTAGGTATTGAGATACCGACGATCGAATCTCGGGCAAGTAACATACCGATGACAAAGGAAAGAACATACGTTGTTATGCGGTTTGACCGATAAAGATCTTCGTAAAATATGTGGGAGCCAATATGAGCATCAGGTTCCGCTATTGGTTATTGACCGGAGACGTGTCTTGGTCATGTCTACATAGTTCTCGAACCCGTAGGGTCCGCACGCTTAAAGTTCAATGACGGTTATATTATGAGTTTATGTGTATTGATGTACTGAAGGTAGTTCGGAGTCCCGGATGAGATCGGGGACATGACGAGGAGTCTCGAAATTGTCGAGACGTAAAGAACAATATGTTGGACGACTATATTCGGACATCGGAAAGGTTCCGAGTGATTCGGGTATTTTTCGGAGTACCGGAGAGTTACGGGAATTCGCCGGGGAGTATATGTGCCTTATTGGCCTTTAGGGGAAAGAGAGAGGAGAGGCTGCGTGCCCCCCCCAAGGCCTAGTCCGAATTGGACTAGGGGGAGGGTCTGCTCCCCCTCCTTCCTTCTCTTCTCTTTCCCCTTTCCTTGACTCCTACTACTACTACTTGGAAGGGGGGAATCCTACTCCCGGTGGGAGTGGGACTCCTCCTAGGGCGCGCCATAGAGAGGGCCGGTCCTCCCCCTCCTCCACTCCTTTATATATGGGGAGGGGGGCACCCCTTGGAGACACAACAATTGATCCCTTGGATCTCTTAGCCGTGTGCGGTGCCCCCCTCCACCATAGTCCACCTCGATAATATTGTAGCGGTGCTTCGGTGAAGCCCTGCATCGGTAGAACATCATAATCGTCACCATGCCGTCGTGCTGACGGAACTCTCCCTCAAAGCTCGGCTGGATCAGAGTTCGAGGGACGTCATCGAGCTGAACGCGTGCTGAACTCGGAGGTGCCGTACGTTCGGTACTTGATCGGTCAGATCGTGAAGACGTACGACTACATCAACAGCGTTGTGCTAGCGCCTCGCTTTGGTCTCACGAGGGTGCGTGGACAACACTCTCCCTCTCGTTGCTATGCATCACCATGATCCTGTGTGTGCGTAGGAATTTTTTTGAAATTACTACGTTCCCCATCAGAACGATGACATGATGTAGACAAGATAAACTCACATATGAATAAACTCCATCTTTTTACCCTTAATAGCAATGATACATGCGTGTCATGTTTCTTTCTATCACTGAGATTGAGCACCGCAAGATCAAACCCATCAAAAAGCACCTCTTTCCATGCCAAGAAAAATCAATCTAGTTGGCCAAACCAAACCAAAATTTTGGAGAAGAAATACGAGGCTATAACAATCATTCATATAAGATTTCAACGAAGACTCAAATAATATTCATGGATACAACTGAACCCACAATTCATCGGATCCCAACAAACACACCGCAAAAAAAACAGTTACATCAAATAGATCTCCAAGGACATAGATGAGAATATTGTATTGAAGATCAAAAAGAGAGAAGAATCCATCTAGCTACTAGCTACGGACCCGTAGGTCAGTGGTAAAATACTCACGCATCATCGGAGGGGCTACAAGGATGATGATAACCCCTCCGTGATTGTTGCCCCCTCCGGCAGAGTGCCGGAAAAGGCCTCTAGATTGGATCTCGTGGTTCTAGAACTTGCGGCGGCGGAAACTGTATTTCCTTGACTCCCCTAGGGTTTTTGGGATTTTAGAGTATTTATAGAGGTGGACGTAGGCCAGGAAGCTTCCCTTGGGCTCCACTATCCACCAAGGTGCGCTAGGGGCCTCTGGCGCGCCCTGGTGCCTAGTGGGCCCCACAGGCTTCCTCCCGTGTGCTCCTTTGGCTCCCTGGGTGTCTTCTTGGTAGAAAAAAACCTCCAAAAAGTTTTGTGGCATTTGGAATTCGTTTGGTATTGATATTCTGCAAAGTAAAAAAATAAGCAAAAAACAACAACTGGTACTTGGCACTATGTCAATAGGTTAGTCCCAAAAAGTGATATAAAAAGTTGTTAGTAAATGAATATAAAACATCCAAGATTGATAATATAACAACATGGAACAATACAAAATTATAGATACATTGGAGACGTATCAGCATCCCCAAGCTTAATTCATGCTCGTCCTCGAGTATGTAAATAATAAAAACATAATTTTTGATGTGGAATGCTGCCTAACATGTTCATCATATATTCTTTTCTTTTGTAGCATCGACATTTGGAGTTTTAGATGATTCAAATCAATAGTCTATAATTGACATGACGACATCAATACTCAAGCATATCAACATGCAACCATGTCTTCCAAAATATTAACACTAAAGAAAGCTATCCCTGGCCCATTATGCTCAATCATTGATCCATTCATGAAACACACTCAAATGTTAGCTATATCTAATGCACAAGTTTGATAATAGTGTTCCCTAGTTGGTGCTTTGTAAGAGAAGATGGAGACTCAATAAAAATAAAAATTGCATAAAGAAAATAGATAGGCCCTTCACAGAGAAAGCAAAAGATTTGTAGAGGTCCGTGAGCTCATAACTTAAATTGAGAGACAAAAAATGTTTTGAGAGGCATGCTTTTCCTGTCAATGAAAACGACCGAGAATTCCCAATACTTTCCATGCTAGATAAATCATAAGCGGTTCCCAAACATAAAATAAAGTTTATTTCCTTTTCCACCATTCTTTCACAATCCATGGCTAGCCGTACCCACGGGTGCCTTCCATACCAACACTTTCCAAGGAACTTATTATTGCCAACATATTTTTTTTTTCATTTTAGGAGTAGGCATCCCTATTACCGGCCACACTCTCGTGCAATGACAAGTGAATGAACACTCATCTTGAGAATAACATATCTAGCATGGAAAATATTGGCCACTCCCTGGCGCTTCATGTCAGGACCGGTTTTCCAATAAAACATTTATTGAGAAACCGACCCTTATATCAATCCAGTATAGGAAAATCCTCCTTACTGGTAGACAAATTCTTGATACAGAAATCCAGAAGTACTAAATATTATACAAGGTTGAGCTGAGGCTGCTCAACAATTTATTACAAGCACGCCAATATAGTACATAAGGGCGGATATGACACAAGGAGTGTGGTGGCATAACTACTGACTCGCAATAAATGTGGTGGTGGATATGTCACGATTAGAGTGGGTGGCGTGACTCCTAAATCTTACAGCTCATCGGCGCGGAGTGGGGCTCGATGATTTTATTCGGTAGCGGAAGCGTATATGATACAAGTGACCAATTCCAGGATCGCACGGATGGATGGACTCCTCTAGGCGTCGGACTCGCTATCGAACTCTTCATCCATAAGATCGCCTTCGTCAACATTTGGCCAAATCAACAAGCCAGGTGAGTACTTTGAATGTACTCGCAAGACAGTTTGGACATAAGATATAACAAATGCAAGCATGATGCACATGAGAAGATTAGTAATGCACTCTCAGATAATAAAATTGCACGACATGTTAAATAAAAAGGAAGTCAGGCGGTAGTCCTCCCGAAATTCCAATAAAATAACTGAAGGCCGATCGGGTGTCTGAAGCGACGCCTCGAAAGGTAGAAAATAAATTAACATGCCGCAGTCGGGCATCAGGGCGACACCACATAAAGGGCTTATATTGAAAGTAAATGACAGAACGTGCCACAGTCGGACGTCTAAGCGACATCCCGGAAAGGGCTTATAATGAAAGTAAATAACAGGGATGCCATAGTCGGACGTCTGAGCGACATCACATAAAGGGCTTATACCGAAAGTAAATAACAAGAATGCCACAGTCGGACGTCTGGGCGACATCACATAAAGGGCTTATATCGAAAGTAAATAACAAGAGTGCCATAGTCGGACGTCTGAGCGACATCACATAAAGGGCTTACATCGAAAGTAAATAACAAGAGTGCCACAGTCGGACGTCTGAGCGACATCACATAAAGGGCTTATATTTCATTATTCGAATTAAAGCAGTTCATGAATTTAAATCGTTCCAAGGGGATACTCAGCACGTAATAATAAAATGGTTAGTCCGTACACAGGAATAACATTCATCCAAGTTTACCACCCTTATTTATTCACCGGAGATTTGTCACTGAGACTGACACTGAGGCTGATCTTTGAGACGAGCGTTGGGATGACAATCGACATGATATGGATATGTTGACCAAGATCCTTGACCATGGACACGGTCACTCGGATGGTTTTGACTCTGCAGAGTTTGTACTCTTTAACCACAGTTAACGGATTTCAGTAGTCACGAAGGACTAGTTCCATTTATGGTATTTTAGAAGAAACACATCTAACCAGTACACACCGATTCCACATTCCGTTGCCAGGAATCACCCTAGGCAACGTTCAAGAAAAACTCTAAGACGAGGAGGTCACAACCTCGAATAGCATAGGATCAAATTTATATCGCGCGCTCTAAGGGGTGCCCCCCTCTCGGTCCCAACCGGAAACACCCATGCCCCCTGACCGGATGACGGGCTTTAATCCAGGGCCATGGAACCCTCATCACGGTCCCTCTGTTTGGTGTGTACAAGGAAAGAGGTTTGCAACTTACTAAACCGCACTCTTTGCAGAAAACATGTGGCAGCACGAGGGGGAAACGAACGGGATCGAGACTTGATCCAAGTTAACACTGGAGTTAAATGGTTGGCATAAGTCTGGCATGCTTCAACAATACCATCTCATCACCTTACATGTCACCACATGATCAAGTTGTCTTTCATCAAATGAACACACCAAGTTTCGAAGCTCACACATAGTTGCCTTGCATGCGATATAACATTCACAGTTGCTTATATGAACATGCCATGAAATAACTACTCAAGCAAACATGCAAAACACTCATCATATCAAAGGTTCAAACATGCTTGCCTGGTTCGGAGTAGTCGGAGTCTAGCTCGGTGAAGTTTGCGGCTCCGTCACCTCCTCCGGTATCTACGGTATAAAAAAATCATATACTAACGTAAATACCGTGTGTGCATAAAACTTGTTCCAAATATTTCTCAAATAAATATGATAAAAAACTAGACAGAAACAATAAAGATGACAGAAAAATAATCAATTCAAAATCATCTTTTGTTTAAAAGTTATTAAGGTTTTAGTCCAGGGACTCATCTGTAATGAAACAGAAAGTTTCCAGGGGGTAGTTTATAAAAAGACAGAAAACATTTCAGTTAGAAAGCGTATTTTTCCTGAAGGCGTTTTCATAAAACGATTCGAAAAGGAGAAAAAGCTGACGAGTGGGTCCCACCCGTTAGGTTTGAATTCAAAACAGAGCTCACCGGCGCCCGAGGGCTGCAGTGGTCGCCGGCGTCGATCCACGACGAGGTAGGGGGAGTGGATGGTACCTACGGACTCACGGTGCTCTCCTGCGTCTGTGGGTGGTGGAGTTGGTCGTCCGCGAGCACCACGTCGACGGCGGCCTCCACTCCGGCGGACGGTGGTTCGGGTGGTGGTGGATCTCGCCGAGGAGAGCTGCAGGCGTCAAATTGAGGCTAGGGTCAGAAGTGTGGGTGCATTAGAAGGCTGCTGACGCGGTTTGGGAGGCAGCGGTGCCCTCACTGGAGAGAATCGTGTCGGAGCCCGAAGCGGACCGGGGCGGCCGGAGTCGGGGAAGAAGACCTCCTCGAGGCCCTCCTAGTGGCTGGGCGTGGTTCTGGTGAGGTGGAGGGGTGATGCTTGGTCGAAGGCGAGCTTGGGGCGCTATTTATAGCCGGCCCGAGGCGGTTGCCGAGAACGGGATAACTCCGGCGAGCGATTACGGCGAGGCAGTGGTCGGGCAGGTGGTTTAGGTAGCTGGGCATCATCGTATTGGTCTACTGGATCCGTTCAAGGGCTCAACTTGGCCTGACTTGGGTGATACTCCAAGTTCCCGACGGAACGGCCTTGCGGGCACGTCAGCGGCAAGGAGCACGCCCTGTGCTTCTCAGGCCACGGCGACTCTGCTGCAGCTTGCACAGAGGAGGGGATGGCCACGCGGAGGCTCTGTGTGGCTTGGCGGTGCTGGTCGGCGCCGAAAGGCAGGGCCGGCCCCTGTCGGCCGCCACGGGTGGTTCTGCCACCGCGGAAGACGCCGGCGTTGGCGGGACACATCGTCACCGATGCTCGCGCCCGTCCAAACGACTATGCGGCGCACTGGATAAGGAGGGGGAGGAGTGAGCAACGATCCAAGGTGGCTATTGGCGAGATTGTCGACGGGTTCTCACGAAAATGACACCGTCGACTGAAACTAAACACTGAACTCTGAATTTGCACAGAAACTGTGCCGGCCAGGTGTTCGACGAAATGATTTTGGCATGTGGAAAATTTTTCTGGAGTTGAGGCTTGGTGAGGGGGTCTCTTGATGCATCTGGGGACTGCCTGAATTATCTCAGATTTTTAGGAGAAGAAAAATAATGAATTTCATCAAAAATGGCAAATCTGGTTCAAACTTGCAGCAAGCATATTTTGAAAAAATTGAACTGTGGACAAGTGGATCTTGATGGATCTAGGTTGAGGGTACTAAGGACTAGTCAGAGGAGTTTGTTTGGGATCAAAACTCAAAAGGAATCTGGTACTTCCTTTGTAAGTCACCAAGGCCCAAAATAAATGACAGGAATTGTTTTGAGGATAAAATAAATAGAATAAAAATCAAAAATGGGTTAAAACTTGCTGGAATAGGGTATTTGACTTGACCCAAAGTGGGGGTGGGTTTTGGAAGCATTTTCTTAACCTCGGTCATGGCAAGAGAAATTTTTTGAATGGGGAAGAATCAATCCATAAGTCATAGGGATATTTTATTTTTTTTAAATAGAAGAAATATAAGAAACCCAAGATTCTCTGTGTTGCCTCAACACATGTTGAAAAACCCTCAAGACCAACAATCAATATTGAGAAGGACTCATAAAAAAATTGTGATAAAAAGGATTTGAGAAAAAGAGTCCTTCTAAAAGGAAGATTCAAATAACCTCCTTTAAATCAAATAAAGCTTTTAAAAACCAAATCAAATTTTTTGGGGTGTTACACTTCATGAGCGGTACAGGCACACAAAAAGTAAATTAATTTTGAAAATTAGAGTTAACACATACAAATTTACTGGGAACGGCATGGAAATACCACGTATAGGTAGGTATGGTGGACTCATTTGGCACAAATTTGGGTTTAAGGAGTTGGATGCACAAGCAGTATTTCCTCTTAGTACAAATGAAAGCTAGCAAATAGATTGAGGAGCGACCAACCAAGAAACGAAAACGATCATAAACGAGCATTAAACATAACTAACACTGAATAATGCACCACAAGTAGGATATAACTGTTGGGGAACGTAGTAATTTCAAAAAATTTCCTACGCACACACAGGATCATGGTGATGCATAGCAACGAGAGGGGAGAGTGTTTTCCATGTACCCTCGTAGACCGAAAGCGGAAGCGTTAGCACAACGTGGTTGATTTAGTCGTACGTCTTCACGATCCAACCGATCAAGTACCGAACGTACGGCACCTCCGAGTTCAGCACACGTTCAGCTCGATGACGTCCCTCGAACTCCGATCCAGCCAAGCTTTGAGGAGAGTTCCGGCAAGACGAGCGTGGTGACGATGATGATTTTCTACCGATGCAGGGCTTCGCCTAAGCACCGCTACGATATTATCGAGGTGGATTATGGTGGAGGGGGGCACCACACACGACTAAGAGATCAAGAGATCAATTGTTGTGTCTATGGGGTGCCCCCTCCTCCGTATATAAAGGGGGGAGGAGGAGAGGGCCGACCAAGAGGGTGGCGCGCCCTAGGAGGGGGAAACCTACTCCAAGTAAGTTTGCCCCTCCCTTTCCTAGTCCAAGAAGGAGGGGGAAGGAAGGAGTGGGAGAGGGGAAAGGCAAGGGGGGCGCCACCCCCCTTCCTTGTCCTATTCGGACTCAAGGAGAGGGGGCGTGCCTCTTGCCCTAGCCGACCCCCGGTACTCCGATATATATCCGATAACCCACGGAACCATTCCGGTGTCCGAATATAGTCGTCCAATATATCAATCTTCATGTCTCGACCATTTCGAGACTCCTCGTCATGTCCGTGATCATATCCGGGACTCCGAACTATCTTCGGTACATCAAAACACATAAACTCATAATATAACCATCATCAAACTTTAAGCGTGTGGACCCTACGGGTTTGAGAACTATGTAGACATGACCGAGACACATCTCCGGTCAATAACCAATAGCGGAACCTGGATGCTCATATTGGCTCCCACATATTCTACGAAGATCTTTATCGCTTGATGACCCACAAGTATAGGGGATCTACCATAGTCCTTCCGATAAGTAAGAGTGTCGAACCCAACGAGCAGCAGGAGGAAATGATAAGCGGTTTTCAGCAAGGTATTCTCTGCAAGTACTGAAATAAGTGGTAACAGATAGTTTTGTGATAAGATAAATTGTAATGAGCAACAAGTAACTAAAGTAAATAAAGTGCAGCAAGGTGGCCCAATCCTTTTTGTAGCAAAGGACAAGCCTGGACAAACCCTTATATAAGGAAAAGCGCTCCCGAGGACACATGGGAATTTCTTCAAGCTAGTTTTCATCACGTTCATATGATTCGCGTTCGATACTTTGATAATTTGATATGTGGGTGGACCGGTGCTTGGGTGCCGTTCTTACTTGAACAAGCATCCCACTTATGATTAACCTCTATTGCAAGCATCCGCAACTACAACAAAAGTATTAAGGTAAACCTAACCATAGCATGAAACATATGGATCCAAATCAGCCCCTTACAAAGCAACGCATAAACTAGGGTTTAAGCTTCTGTCACTCTAGCAACCCATCATCTACTTATTACTTCCCCAATGCATTCCTCTAGGCCCAAATAATGGTGAAGTGTTATGTAGTCGACGTTCACATAACACCACTAGAGGCTAGACAACATACATCTCATCAAAATATCGAACGAATACCAAATTCACATGACTACTAATAGCAAGACTTCTCCCTTGTCCTCAGGAACAAATGTAACTACTCACAAAGCATATTCATGCTCATAATCAGAGGGGTAATAATATGCATAAAGGATCTGAACATATGATCTTCCACCAAATAAGCCAACTAGCATCAACTACAAGGAGTAATCAACACTACTAGCAACCTACTAGTACCAACCCCGGACTTGGAGACAAGAATTGGATACAAGAGAAGAACTAGGGTTTTGAGAGGAGATGGTGCTGGTGAAGATGCTGATGGAGATTGCCCTCTCCCGATGAGAGGAGCGTTGGTGATGACGATGGCGATGATTTCCCCCTCCCGGAGGGAAGTGTCCTCGGTAGAACAGCTCTGCCGGAGCCCTAGATTGGTTCCGCCTCGTGGCGGCGGAGTCTCGTCCCGAAAGGTTGCTTCTTGTTTTTTCCTTGAAGAAAGACTTCATATATCATAAGATGGGCATCAGAGAGCCACCAGGGGCCCCACGAGGTAGGGGGCACGCCTTGGGGGGGCCCCACCCTCGTGGATAGGGTGTGGGCCCCCTGGTCTTCATCATTGGCGAGGATTTTTTATTATTTATTATAAGATATTCCGTGGAGTTTCAGGACTTTTGGAGTTGTGCAGAATAGGTCTCTAATATTTGCTCCTTTTCCAGCCTGAATTCCAGGTGCTGGCATTCTCCTCCTTATGTAAACCTTGTAAAATAAGAGAGAATAGCCATAAGTATTGTGACATAATGTGAAGTAATAGCCCATAATGCAATAAATATCGATATAAAAGCATGATGCAAAATGGACGTATCAACTCCCCCAAGCTTAGACCTCGCTTGTCCTCAAGCGAAAGCCGATAACGATAAATATGTCCCCATGTTTAGAGGTAGAGGTGTCGATAAAAATAAAATACGGACATGAAGGCATCATGATTATTCTCATAACATCAACATATATAGATATTGTCATATGATTTCTTATGCTCAAGTAATAATCCATTCACAATGCAGAGTACGAATCATAAACTTTATTGAGAACCAACAAACGATAATCTCAGTCATTGAAGCAATTGCAATTTATCATAACATCAGAAAGAGTCTATGTTAGAGCTTAAAAGCAAGTCCACATACTCAACTATCATCTAGTCCTTCATAATTGCTAACACTCACGCAATACTTGTGGTTATGAAGTTTTAATCTGACACAGAGAAAGATAGGGGCTTATAGTTTCGCCTCCCAACCTTTTACCTCAAAGGTAATGTCAACAATAATAACTCATGCTCCCCTACATCCAATTAGGTACATATATCAGGTTCTTTCCAACATGCTGGGCTTGCCAAAGGATAAATGAAAAAGGAGAGGTGAAGATCACCATGACTCTTGCATAAGGTAGAAGATAATAATAAAAGATAGGCCCTTCGCAAAGGGAAGCAGAGGTTGCCATGCGCTTTTATGGTTGGATGCATAAAATGTTAATGCGAAAGAACGTCACTTTATATTGCCCCTTGTGATATGAACCTTTATTATGCAGTCTGTCGCTTTTATTACTTCCACATCACAAGATCGTATAAAGCTTATTTCTCCCACACCAACCAATCATACATATTTAGATAAATTTTTAATGCTTTGCACCGATGACAACTTACTTGAAGGATCTTACTCAATCCATAGGTAGATATGGTGGACTCTCATGGCAAACTGGTTTAAGGGTTTTGGAAGCACAAGTAGTATCTCTACTTGGTGCTGAGAATTTGGCTAGCATGAGGGGGAAAGGCAAGCTCAACATGTTGGACGATCCATGACAACATACTTTATTTCAGATATAAGAAAACATAACCCATTATGTTGTCTTCCTTGTCCAACATCAACTCTTTAGCATGTCATATCTTAATGAGTGCTCCCAATCATAAAAGATGTCAATGATAATATATCTATATGTGAACCCCTCTTTCCTTATTACTTCCTATTAATTGCAACGATGACCAAAGCTATGTCTGCCAACTCCCAACAACTTTTAATCAACATACTCTTTCTATGTGAAGTCATCACTCTCGATAATATCAATATGAACTCTTTGTTTTCTCTTATTCTTTTTCTCTTTTGTTTTCTTTTATTCACCCAAGATCATAGCAAGAAAATCAAGCCCTTGACTCAACACTAATCTTTATTATATAGCTCACGGACTCGATTACATAGAGAGATCGTAAGGCAAAACTCAAAACTAGATCATGCCATAGACTTTATTCTAATAGATCAAGATACTACTAATAGGATCAAACTAAGGAAAACGGTAAAGATAGGAGTTGTGATTGTGATACGATACCGGGGCACCTCCCCCAAGCTTGGCAGTTGCCAAGGGGAGTGCCCATACCGATGTGATTATGTCTCCTTTGTCAGTGAATAAGGTTGTGGTGGTGATGGATAGTCGCACATTGAGCGTAAGAGGTCCTCCAGCTTGCGGATAATGCCCTTGAGTGCAACAATATGCTCCTTCAACAAAATATTTTCACGTGTGAGATACTTGTTCTGTATACGAGCTAACTCAATCATCTGGAAAGCTTCGATATCAGTTGGGGTAAGAAGATTATGATCAAGTTGAAGGATGTCTTCTGCTGCCGGAGCTTGATCCTCCGTGGCCTTCTTGATCCTTTCATCCTTGTTGATCTTCATGGGTTCTTCCCTCTTCAGATCTATCTTCATTAGCCAAGCATCGTTGTCACCATTGTTGGAGGAGGGGGACGACATGATGCCTAGCCTTGAAAATCCTGACAAAAAATAGCTCGAAACAAGAACAGAGGAGATTTGCGTGATACGGGAGTCAAAACCTTCAGGAGAATATATAATGAATTTTTACCGACCAAAATACGTATCGTGCAAGAAAACGGAGTCCGAAAGGCACACGAGGTACTCACGAGGTAGGGAGCGCGCCCAGGGGGGTAGGGCGCGCCCTCCACCCTCGTGGGGCCCTCTTGTCCTTCCCGGACTGCTACTTATTTTTCTATTTTTCTAAATATTCCAAAACGGAGAAATATTGCCTTAAAAATTGTTTTGGAGTCGGTTTACTTACCGTACCACATACCTATTCCTTTCCGGAGTCTGAAACGGTCTGAAAGTGTCCCTTATGTATTCCTCCGGGGTTATGGTTTCAATAATATTGGTTTCAACATTTATAGGATTACCTGAGATATAATTTTTAATTCTTTGACCGTTCACCACCTTCGGATTCGTGCCTTCGAAGTTGTTGATTTTTATGGCACCGGAACGATAGACCTCCTCGATAACGTAGGGGCCTTCCCATTTAGAGAGAAGTTTTCCTGCAAAAAATCTTAAACGAGAGTTGTATAGCAATACATAATCACCTACATTAAACTCACGCTTTTGTATCCTTTTGTCATGCCATCTTTTAACTTTTTCTTTAAACAACTTGGCATTTTCGTAAGCTTGGGTTCTCCATTCATCAAGTGAGCTAATATCAAATAACCTCTTCTCACCGGCAAGTTTGAAATCATAGTTGAGCTCTTTAATAGCGCAATATGCCTTATGTTCTAGTTCGAGAGGTAAATGCCATGGTTTTCCATAAACCATTTTATACGGAGACATACCCATAGGATTTTTATATGCAGTTCTATAGGCCCATAATGCATCGTCAAGTTTCTTGGACCAATTCTTTCTAGACCTATTGATAGTCTTTTGCAAAATTAATTTGAGTTCTCTGTTGCTCAATTCTACTTGACCACTTGTAACATCCCAAATTTTCAATTTGGAATGTTATACATTAGGTCATCATGCATATCATAATTTTTCTCGCATTTTTCCGATCCTAGAAAATTTCACGCAACTCAAGGACCCTCGAAGAGAGTTGGAAGTTTCATAATTTTCATATTTGGGATTTCTCAAATTTCGAAAATAGGATCATTTGGATTTATTTAAATTATCTTCATAAAGTTTTCCTATAAAAATTTTAAGAGAGGAATAATATGACTTTCCCAACATTTAGGAAAAATGAAGGTATTATAAATAAATCAAATTTGGCTTTGGAAGATTTATTTTGCTTAGGCAAAAAATGAGCATTTAAAAATATATGCATGTTTGCCGTTTTAAAGTTCATTTTGTTCGACTCATTTTAGGAGTCGGGAAAATTATTTTATTAAAATCGGAGTTCATTTGGTATTTTTTAATTCGTTTGGTTTAATTTAAAAAAATCGCCCCCCACTGGCCAAGGCCCAGGCCGGCCCAGCCTTGACCCACCTCCTCTCCCCTCCAGTAGCGTGGTCTCCCGCTTCGCCGCCGCCTGCCGTCCCGCTCGGGAGCAGCCTCACGCCGCCGCCGCCCACTTGCCCCCGCCCAACCACCCGGCCACCCCCCTCTTAAATACCCCCCCTCTCTCTCATCCCGCCTTGCCGCCCGCCTCCCCGACCCGCCCACCACGCCCATGCCGCCCGGACGCCGTTGCCGCCTCCCCGGCACGACGCCGCCGCCCTCGCCGCCCCTCGCCGACCCGCCCCTCGCCACCCCGGGCCCGCGAGCCCCGCCGGCGAAGACCACTGGAGGTAGCCGCCGCCCCGATCCGGTTTCCCGATCCGGTTTTTTTTAGAAAAACCCGATCCGGTTTTTCTCGTGATATTCGTTTTTTTAACCCTAGATGGTTTTATTTTTTTTTGGTTTTCTTATTTAACGAACGTTCACCAAACCGTTCGTTTCAATAAACGTGTACGTTGGATTAGTTCTGTTAACGAACGTCCGTTATTTAATCCGTTCGTCGTTTTTTTAAATCAGAATTAATCCGTTATTTTTCTGATTCGATTTCTGATCCGATTTTCAAATCTGTTTTATTTCTTGCTCGTTTATCGGAATCAGGTGATTCAAGCGCCTGGAGTTTCGTAACGAAACCGCCGTTCCGATTAACCTACTTACACAGAGTTTTGCTACTGTAAAATTTTGACCTAGTTTCAGATTGCTAAACCGAGTCATTCTCTCTTGAGTTTCGACTTTCGATGCTTTATTGACTCGATTCTTTTTGCAACCAGGGTTCTTAAGTTGAACTCTCTGGTTAGATCTTTTATTCGAGATTTCCCCGTGCATTAGATGAGTACTTATTGTATGCTTGTTGTTTGTCTGCGTTAGATCACCGGTCGCCGCTTGTTACTTGAATCCCTAGGTCTCGCGGATCATCGACAAGGCAAGTAACACTTGATCATACTTTTCTACTACCCAGTTTATGCATTAGATCAATCCTCAAACACTTGCATGTTTAGGACCTAATTAAATTGTGGGATTGGGAAGTAGATTGAGGTAGTACCTATTACTGTTTTACTTATGAAACCTTGGGAGTTACTTCTCGTTTGCTATTATGCCATGCTATGCTAGTAGGCGTGGATTGGGTGAGTGAATATCCATGACAGATGTGAGATTGTTAATTAATGGTTTATCTAAGGTGGCAACCTAAACACACATCTGGGTGGATTGAGGCACTGGTTTCCATCGAGACTTGCTGTATTTCTTGGACCGCCACCCGGGCTCTAAGGGATCATAAGATTATTCAAGCTGGAAACTTCCGTGTGCAGCCACAAGCCAATTATGGGCTCTGGCGTAGTTGACTAAGTTGTGCGAACTCTTACGGGTAGGCTAGCTGATGTAGGGGATGTAGGTTGATGCGGTCTACCCACATGTAAGGTGCTAAGCGCTTACGAAAGACTATGTCTCGGTCATCCGTTTCTCAAACACCATGTAGTCACGAGAACCAAGCGGAGGCGATCGAGTCTTAATGGGGAAAAGTCATAAACCTCTGCGAGTGTATAAACTAATCATGATTAGCCGTGTCCCGGTTATGGACAATTTGAGTATCTGGTAATTGAATATCATGTGAATCTCAACATGTTACTTCTAAATAAAAGTTATTGGGTTTTGATGAGTACCATTTTAATTGGGATTGAGGATGCTGTCAACCATTCTCAATGTTTAACAACCACCATGATAGTTAAATAAAGTTATTCCTTTGATGTAGGGAAAAATCAGCTTTATGCAAATGTAACCGTAGAGCCTTACCACCAGCCATATATGCATGTAGTATAGGCTTATTCCTTCATTGCTCTTATGTGTTACATTGCGGCATATTCCATGTCTTGACCCGTTTTGGGCTGCAACTTTCACGTTGAGACTTTTCGAACGACAGTAAGGTGTTAGGTCGTGGTTCTATACTCGATGATGCCGTTGGAGTTGATGGACTCGCTTATCTTCCAAGCCTTCCGCTGTTATCATTAGATGGCCTTAAGCCATATTATTGTAATAAGTTCCCTTGTGGACAACGATGTAATAAGTGTGTGATTGCTACTCTGCTATAAATCCTTGAAATCTTGTGTGGTGTCGGCATTCTTGATCCGGGGATGACACGAGCACGAGACTTGATCCATTCGGTCTGGTCGCTCTGAGAGAATGGTATCGAGCACTGCACGACCGTAGGACACGACCACTAAGTTAAAGCCATAGATCACTACTCTCTTCCCATTTTCTAACTCCTCATCTTTTCTACTCTTTAGGATGGCGGACACGAAGATCAAGTACACCCAACGGATGAAGGCACACCTTTTGGATTTCACTTGAAGGAAGTCACCAAGTACACGAACATTGGACTACCAAGCTTCACGGGACTTTCAGCGCCACTCTGCTGAAGAGGAGCGCTGGAAGATTCACGCTCACGTTCGGGAAGGACATTCGCCCCAATCACCAAGCCTATAGATAGTGTTTTGATTGCACCAACTTGGAGTGCAGGAAAGAGCATGGCAGCTCACATCACCATGGGGCGCATTGGAGAAGTTTATCAAGAAGACCTCAAGGACACTATCTACCAGATTTGCGGACGCCGAGATGACAAGCTGGGGCGTCGTCGGCACCAAGAAGGATAGATCCATTGCAGCGTTCATCCGGAGTTAAATCAGCACATTCGGCGCCAGAGAACCAAATGTCAACGACATGTTGGAGTTGCGAAAGACAAAGGAAGGATCCTAGAACTGGAAGGAGAACTAAAGACTACGCAGGGACTACATGGGCGAGATCGTAGCTCGGCAAGACACAATAACGATCTTAAGTATGAGATCGAACAACTCAAGAAGAAGTTGGCGCTCGGGAATGAAGACCAGATGTTGAATACCCAAGCGACTACATTAACATCGGCGACACCGATTCGGATCCAAGTGAACCCGACTTTGAAGGCGAAGTGGAGCGGACATCATGGAGTCTTCCACGGTTCAAATTAGTAGAAGTCCCCACATATTAGTAGTATTTCCTCCATGTAAACATTATAGTACCGCACTTTCGCGATAGTTAGATCGTTGTAAGCCCTTGTTTGATTGAATGAAGTGATTTTGTGTGTTTTTGCTCATGTGCATTTGGGTAGTGATTCCCCTTAGACCTCATTCTATTCTAAATTTCTCTTCTTTTCTAAAACCCATCGATGCCTCCGAGACGCGACCCAGATTCGTTTTCCGCGAGAGATCACCCAATTGATCCAGCGAGAGAATACCTGATTCAAACATTGGTGCAGAACCGGGCAACAACAACAACAACAACAACAACCCCACCACCACCACCACCGCGGATCATCGACTCGTTTCCTTAGACTGAACCCGCGGTGTATTCGATAACACCGAGCCGATTATAGCAGATGGTGGCTCCGCAAGATAGGAAGGAGCTGACCACTGCGGGATGCAGAGATGGTGAAAGAGTGAAGTTTGCAGCACATCGGCTTGAAGGACCCGCAGCAGACATGGTGGGAGAATTTCACACCACTTACCCGTGAACACCATCACATGGGATCGGTTTCAGCAAGCTTTCGCCTTGCCCATGTATCGGCGGGAGCCATGGCCATTAAGAAGCGTGAGTTTATAACTTCGCCAAGGAGGAAGGACTGTTGGCGATCGTGGATGACTTTAGCAAATTAGCACGTTATGCCCCGGATAGCGTTACTCTGACGCCTGCTAAACAGGAGAAGTTTCTAGAAGGACTGAATGATGAGTTCAACATGCCGTTGATGGTAGCAAGTTTCAACAACTACCGGGAGTTAGTAGACCGAGCCCTCATGATTGAAGGAAAGCAGCAGACAAATTGAGAACATAGCGGAAGTATGGACAGGGAAGTATAACTCGGAGCCAATGAAGCCTCGTTATACCCTAAATCAGGAATTCAGTTTCAGATACCCATGGAGGAGGTAATTAGCATAACCATAATGGCGCCAAGAATGGGAGCAGGGAATGGAGGAAGCAATGGACAGAACCGCACCAACCCGTCAACACCATCCAAGGTAGACCTGAGTCACATTACTTGCTTTAAGTGCCGCAAGGCGGGCACTATGCAAATGACTGTCGAGAAGGCGAAATGGAAATGGCAATGGAAGCTCGGAAAGAAGCCAAACCCTTTCAACAGGGGACGGGTGAACCACATTGATGTGGAGGAGGTTGAAGATCAGCCCGATCACGATGTCGGTAAGTTTTGGTTAAGTCATTTATGCGGTTGTTCTTTTCGATCTTGGTGCATCGCATTCATACATATCAAGGGATTTGTGGATAAGTACAAGTTACCGACCCAAGCCCTTAGGTCACCCATGCTAGTAACCTCACCGGGCAGAGTACATGGCTAGTAAATGGTGTGATCGATTGCCACTAAGGATTGGACACTATGTTTTCCCCTCGGACCTAATAGTTACGGAATCCCAAGGATTGGATGTGATATTAGGAATGGATTGGTTATCAAAGTATGGAGGAAACATAGATTGTACCACAAGGTCAATTTGCTCACCACACGGAAGGAAGAAGGATTAAGTATGTATCACGGCACGAGCGAGGAGAGCACAAGTTAATTGCTTATCGAGGGTGGTGCGGGAAGAAGTACCGATGGTGAAGGATTATCTGATGTATTTCGGAAGAATTGCGGGAATGCCACGGATAGAGACATTGAGTTTTGATCGAGCTGTTGCGAGAACAGGCCCGATATCGAAGCGACCGTCTGAGGATGCCCGCAAAGGATTTGGCGGAAATCAAGAAGCAGATTAAGGAACTATTGGATAAAGGTTTTATTCGCCCAAGTTCTTCACCTTGGGGATCACCCGTTTTGTTAGTAGAGAAGAAGGATGGATCTTTGAGAATGGTTGTTGATTATCGTGGATTGAATGAAGTAACAATCAAGAACAAGTACCCACTACCTATGATAAATGATCTGTTTGATCGCTTGCAAGGAGCCAAAGTGTTTTCCAAGATCGACTTGCGATCAGGGTACCATCGATTGAAGATTAAGGAGCAAGACATACCCAAGACAGCATTTACCACGAGATATGGACTGTATGAGTATACCGTTATGTCATTTGGACTGACTAACGCGCCAGCCTATTTCATGAACCTGATGAACAAAGTGTTTATGGAGTTTTGGATAAATTAAATCGTGGTGTTCATTGATGATATTTTGATTTTCTCGAAGAATGAAGAGGAACACAAGGAACATTTGAGATTGGTTTTGGAGAAACGAGGAACACCGGTTGTATGCCAAGTTCAGCAAATGTGAGTTTTGGCTAAAGGAAGTTGGATTTCTCGGACATGTTATATCCGGAGAAGGGATAGCAGTTGACCCCACAAAAGTTGAGACCGTAACCAAATGGGAAGCACCAACGACAGTTGGAGAGATTGAGTTTCCTTGGACTCGCGAGGATACTACCAAGATTCATTGAGAATTTCTCAAGGATTGCAAAGCCTATGACTGAATTGTTGAAAAAGGAAAACAAATTCATATGGACCGAGGACTGTGAGGCTAGTTTTCAGGAGTTGAAGAAAAGATTGGTTACCTCACCAGTTTTGATATTGCGGATCGGACTAAGGATTATGAGGTGTATTGCGGCGCTTCACATCAAGGACTTGGAGCCGTGCTTATGCAGGAAGGAAGAGTTGTTTCGTATGCTTCCGACAACTTAAGCCCCATGAGTTGAATTATGCCACTCATGATTTGGAGTTAGCAGCCACAGCATGCCTTGAAGGCGTGGAGACATTTTCTCATTGGAAATCATTGTGAATTATATCGGGATCACAAGAGTTTGAAGTACATCTTCACACGAAGAATTGAATCTCGGACAAAGGAGATGGTTAGAACTTATCAAGGATTATGATATGAGATTGCATTATCACCCGGAAGGCTAATGTCGTGGCGGCGCATTGAGCCATAAGAGCCACGTCAATACCCTAATGATGGGAGGAATACCCAATGAGTTAGCCGAGGACCTTGAGAACTATGTTTGGAAATAGTTCCGAGAGGCTATGTAGCAGCATTGGAGATTGATCGACACTAATGGACAAAATCGAGAAGCCCAAAAGGCGATAAGGAAGTTGCCTCCATAAAGGAGAAAATGGGCAAAGGAAAAGCTAAAGGATTTCGTGAGGATGAGCACGATACCCTATGGTTTGAAGACCGTGTGTATGTGCCCAATGACCCGTAGATCGGGAAGTTGATTTTGCAAGAAGCCCATGATTCACCCTATTCGATTCACCGAAATACCAAGATGTATTTGGATTTGAAGAATATTTTCGGTGGACGGAATGAAGAAGGATATTGCGGAGTATGTAGCAATTTGCGGCGTATGTCGAAAAGTAAAGGCGAGCATCGAAGCTAGCAGGATTATTACAACCATTGCCGATACCGAATGGAAGTGGGATAAACTAGGCATGGATTTCATCACAGTTTGCCAAAGACTCGTTCAGGATATGACTCGATTTGGGTCATAGTTGACCGTTTGACCAAGGTAGCTCATTTCATTCGATCAAGACTACCTATAGCAGTGCTAAGTTGGCAAAGATATACATGACCAGAATTGTGTGCTTACGGAGTTCAAGGAGCATCGTATCGGATAGAGGAACCCGGTTTACCTCGAAATTTTGGAACCGGTTACACGAAACATTGGGAACCATACTAGAATTCATACAGCTTTCCACCCACAGACCGATGGACGGACCGAGAGAGTCAATCAGATTTTGGAGGACATCTTTGAGAGCTTGTGCACTAGATTATGGATCTAGTTGGGATGATAATTTGCCGTATGCAGAATTTTCCTACAACAACAGTTACCAAACCAGCTTAAAGATGGCACCTTCGAGGCTGTATGGAAGAAGGTGCAGGACACCGTTGTCATGGGACTAAACGGAGATCGTCGGTTGTTTGGACCAGATTTGATTAAGGAGTCGAACAGAAAGTTAAGTTAATTGAGAGCAGGCTCAAGGTAGCCCAGTCCGAACGGAAGAGCTATGCCGATTCAAAGCGCCAGCGATTGAGTATGAGTTGGAGCAGAGTATATCTTAGAGTATCCCGCTTGAGGAGTTAAGCGTTTTGGAGTTAAAGGAAGTTAGCACCCGTTTAGTTGGACCGTATAAGATTTTGCAACGCATGGGAGAAGTTGCGTATAAGTTGGAATTGCGGAAGGACTGTCGGGAGTTCATGACGTATTCCATGTTTCTCGATTGAAGAAATGTCACCCGAGATGGCGGAGGTACCGTTAAGAGATACAATACCACCGGAAGCAATTCAGTTGAAGGATGACTTGACATATGAGGAAAAACCGGTTAAGATTCTCGATTTTGCGGTGAGTTACCCGCAGCAAGGTTATCAAGTTTTGCAAAGTGCGATGGAGCCACCACACCGAGGATGAAGCCACAGGAAAGAGAGGAAGTTTTGCTCAGGGACCACCTCACCTATTTTCTAGCCAACCCGAATCTCGAGGGAGATTCATCTTAAGGGGTAGGTTTGTAACATCCCAAATTTTCAATTTGGAATGTTATACATTAGGTCATCATGCATATCATAATTTTTCTCGCATTTTCCGATCCTAGAAAATTTCACGCAACTCAAGGACCCTCGGAGAGAGTTGGAAGTTTCATAATTTTCATATTTGGGATTTCTCAAATTTGAAAATAGGATCATTTGGATTTATTTAAATTATCTTCATAAAGTTTTTCCTATAAAAATTTTAAGAGAGGAATAATATGACTTTCCCAACATTTAGGAAAAACGAAGGTATTATAAATAAATCAAATTTGGCTTTTGGAAGATTTATTTTGCTTAGGCAAAAAATGAGCATTTAAAAATATATGCATGTTTGCCGTTTTAAAGTTCATTTTGTTCGACTCATTTTTAGGAGTCGGGAAAATTATTTTATTAAAATCGGAGTTCATTTGGTATTTTTTTAATTCGTTTGGTTTAATTTTAAAAAAAATCTCGCCCCAGGCCGAGGCCCACCACCCAGCCGCCGACCCACCTCCCTCTCCCTCCCATGCTGATCTCCGCTTCGCCGCCCGCCGAGTCCCGCTCGGGAGCAGCGCCGCCCGCCGCCCCGCTTGCCCCTCCCCCCCACCCGCCACCACCCCCTCTTAAATACCTGGCGCCCCCTCTCTCTCATCCCGCCGCCTCACCTCACCCGACCCAGCGCCACTTGCCGCCGCGCCGCCGTCGCCGACGCCGCCGCCTCTCCCGCAGACGCCGCCACCTCGCCGCCCCTCGCCGACCCGCCGCCCTCGCCACCCCGAGCCCACGGCGAAGACCACCGGAGGTAGCCGCCGCCCGATCCGGTTTCCCGATCCGTTTTTTAGAAAAACCCGATCCGGTTTTTCGTGATATTCGTTTTTTAAAAACCCTAGATGGTTTTATTTTTTTCGGTTTTCTTATTTAACGACGTTCACCGAACCGTTCGTTTCAATAAACGTGTTCGTTGGATTAGTTCTGTTAACGAGCGTCCGTTATTTAATCCGTTCGTCGTTTTTTTAAATCGGAATTAATCCGTTATTTTTCGATTCGATTTCGATCCGATTTTCAAATCTGTTTTATTTCTTGCTCGTTTATCGAATCGGTGATTCAAGCGCTGGAGTTTAAATGTAAACCGCCGTTCGATTAACCTACTTACATAGAGTTTTGCTACTGTAAAATTTTGACCTAGTTTCAGATTGCTAAACCGAGTCATTCTCTCTTGAGTTTCGACTTTCGATGCTTTATTGACTCGATTCTTTTTGCAACCAGGGGTTCTTAAGTTGAACTCTCGGTTAGATCTTTTATTCGAGATTTCCCGTGCATTAGATGAGTACTTATTGTATGCTTGTTGTTTGTCTGCGTTAGATCACCGGTCGCGCCGCTTGTTACTTGAATCCCTAGGTCTCGCGGATCATCGACAAGGCAAGTAACACTTGATCATACTTTTCTACTACCCAGTTTTATGCATTAGATCAATCCTCAAACACTTGCATGTTTAGGACCTAATTAAATTGTGGGATTGGGAAGTAGATTGAGGTAGTACCTATTACTGTTTTACTTATGAAACCTTGGGAGTTACTTCTCGTTTGCTATTATGCCATGCTATGCTAGTAGGCGTGGATTGGGTGAGTGAATATCCATGACAGATGTGAGATTGTTAATTAATGGTTTATCTAAGGTGGCAACCTAAACACACATCTGGGTGGATTGAGGCACCTGGTTTCCATCGAGACTTGCTGTATTTCTTCGGACCGCCACCCGTGCTCTAAGGGATCATAAGATTATTCAAGCTGGAAACTTCCGTGTGCAGCCACAAGCCAATTATGGGCTCTGGCGTAGTTGACTAAGTTGTGCAAACTCTTACGGGTAGGCTAGCTGATGTAGGGGATGTAGGTTGGTACGGTCTACCCACATGTAAGGTGCTAAGCGCTTCGAAGACTATGTCTCGGTCATCCGTTTCTCAAACACCACAGAGTCACGAGAACCAAGCGGAGGCGATCGAGTCTTGTGGGGAAAAGTCGCAAACCTCTGCGAGTGTATAAACTAATCATGATTAGCCGTGTCCCGGTTATGGACAATTTGAGTATCGGTAATTGAATATCATGTGAATCTCAACATGTTACTTCTAAATAAAAGTTATTGGGTTTTGATGAGTACCATTTTAATTGGGATTGAGGATCTTGTCAACCATTCTCAATGTTTAACAACCACCATGATAGTTAAATAAAGTTATTCCTTTGATGTAGGGAAAAATCAGCTTTATGCAAATGTAACAGTAGAGCCTTACCACCAGCCATATATGCATGTAGTATAGGCTTATTCCTTCATTGCTCTTATGTGTTACATTGCGGCATATTCCATGTCTTGACCCGTTTTGGGCTGCAACTTTCACGTTGCGAGACTTTTCGAACGACAGTAAGGTGTTAGGTCGTGGTTCTATACTCGATGATGCCGTTGGAGTTGATGGACTCGCTTATCTTCCAAGCCTTCGCTGTTATCATTAGATGGCCTTAAGCCATATTATTGTAATAAGTTCCCTTGTGGACAACGATGTAATAAGTGTGTGATTGCTACTCTGCTATAAATCCTTGAAATCTTGTGTGGTGTCGGCATTCTTGATCCGAGGATGACATCGAGCACGAGACTTGATCCATTCGGGTCTGGTCGCTACACCACTAGACTGTGGGTGATAAGGAGATGCAATTCTATGATTAACGTCATACTTAGCAAGCATTTTACGGAAAGCACCATGAATAAAATGTGAACCACCATCGGTCATTAAATATCTAGGGACTCCAAACCTCGTAAAAATAACTTCCTTAAGCATTTTAATAGAAGTGTTATGATCAACACTACTAGTTGGAATAGCTTCTACCCACTTAGTAACATAATCAACAGCAACTAGAATATGTGTATATCCATTAGAGGCAGGAAAAGGTCCCATATAATCAAAGCCCCAAACATCAAATGGTTCAATAACAAGTGAATAATTCATAGGAATTTCTTGATGTCTACTAATATTACCAATTCTTTGACATTCATCGCATGACAAAACAAACTTACGGGCATCCTTGAAGAGAGTAGGCCAATAAAAACGGGATTGCAATACCTTATGTGCAGTTCTATCTCCAGCGTGGTGTCCTCCATAAGCTCCGGAGTGACACTTGCGTAGGATCTGTTCCTGTTCATGCTCAGGTACACAACGTCTAATAACACCATCTACTCCTTCTTTATAAAGATGTGGGTCATCCCAAAAGTAATGTCTCAAATCATAGAAAAACTTTTTCTTTTGCTGGTATGTGAAGCTAGGTGGTATGAATTTAGCAACAATATAATTAGCATAATCATCATACCATGGAGTACTACGAGAAGTACTTATGACATTTAGTTGCTCATCAGGAAAGCTATCATCAATAGGTAGTGGGTCATCAAGAACATTTTCTAACCTAGACAAGTTGTCTGCAACGGGGTTCTCAGCTCCTTTTCTATCAACAATATGCAAATCAAATTCTTGTAGCAAGAGAACCCATCTAATAAGTCTAGGTTTAGCATCTTTCTTTTCCATCATATATTTAATAGCAGCATGATCTGTGTGAATAGTTACTTTAGAATCAACAATATAAGGTCTGAACTTATCACAAGCAAATACAACTGCTAAGAATTCTTTTTCAGTAGTAGCATAATTTCTCTGGGCATTGTCTAGAGTCTTACTAGCATAATGGATAACATTTAATTTCTTATCAACTCTTTGCCCTAGAACAACACCTACAGCATAATCACTAGCATCACACATAATTTCAAAGGGTAAATTCCAATCAGGTGGCTGAACAATAGGTGCAGATACTAATGCTTTCTTAAGTATTTCAAATGCTTCTACACAATCATCATCAAAGACAAAGGGTATATCTTTTTGTAATAAATTAGTAAAAGGCCGATAAATTTTTGAGAAGTCCTTAATGAACCTCCTATAAAATCCGGCGTGACCAAGGAAACTTCTTATACCTTTGATGTCCTTGGGACATGGCATCTTTTCAATAGCATCAACCTTGGCTTTATCAACTTCGATACCTCTTTCAGAAACTTTATGCCCCAAAACAATACCTTCATTAACCATAAAGTGGCACTTTTCCCAATTCAAGACAAGATTAGTTTCTTCACATCTCTGCAAAACTCGATCAAGATTGCTTAAGCAATCATCAAAAGAGGATCCATAGACGGAAAAGTCGTCCATGAAAACCTCACAAATCTTTTCACAAAAGTAAGAGAATATAGCCATCATGCATCTTTGAAAGGTAGCAGGTGCATTACATAAACCAAAAGGCATACGTCTATAAGCAAAAGTACCAAAAGGGCATGTAAAAGTAGTCTTTGATTGATCTTTAGCCGACACAGGTATTTGAGAGAAACCAGAATAACCATCTAGAAAGAAGTAGTGTGTATGTTTGCATAATCTTTCTAGCATTTGATCAATAAAAGGTAAGGGGTAATGATCTTTCTTAGTAGCCTTATTTAATTTGCGAAAATCAATTACCATCCTATAACCTGTAATAATTCTTTGTGGAATTAATTCATCTTTATCATTAGGAACAACAGTAATACCTCCCTTCTTAGGGACACACTGAACAGGACTTACCCACTGACTATCAGCAACGGGATAAATTATACCTGCCTCAAGAAGCTTTAGTATTTCTTTTCTTACCACTTCTTTCATTTTAGGATTCAGACATCGTTGAGGATCACGAACTGGTTTGGCATCTGCCTCCAAATTTATTTTATGTTGACATAGAGTGGGACTAATGCCCTTAAGATCATCAAGAGTATATCCAATAGCAGCATGGTGCTTCTTCAGAGTTTTCAATAATCTTTCTTCTTCATGCTCTGAAAGGTTAGCACTAATAATAATAGGATATATCTTCTTTTCATCAAGATAAGCATATTTAAGATTATCAGGCAACGGTTTAAGCTCAAACACTGGATCACCCTTAGGTGGGGATCCCCTAGGATTTCAACAGGCAAATTGTGTTTCAGAATAGGTTCCTGTTTAAAGAATACTTCATCTATTTCCCTTCTTTCATTCATGAACATATCATTTTCATGGTCTAACAAGTAGTGTTCCAAAGGATCACTAGGAGGTACCGCAATAGAAGCAAGACCAATAATTTCATCCTTACTAGGCAATTCTTCTTCACGGTGTTGTTTACTAAATTTAGAGAAATTAAACTCATGAATCATATCATCCAAGCCAATAGCGACAACATTCTTTTCGCAATCTATCCTAGCAATAACAGTGTTCAAGAAGGGTCTACCAAATATAATGGGACAAAAGCTATCTTGTGGGGAACTAAGAACAACAAAATCAGCAGGATATTTAGTTTTCCCACACAAGACTTCAACATCTCTAACAATTCCCATAGCTGAGATAGTATCTCTATCGGCAAGTTTAATTGTGACATCAATATCTTCTAACTCAGCAGGTGCAATTTCATGCTTAATTTCTTTATACAAGTCATAAGGTATAACACTAGCACTAGCGCCCATATCACATAAGCCATGATAACAATGATCTCCTATTTTAACATAAATAACAGGCACGCCTAGAACAGGTCTATGTTTATCTTTAGCACAAGGTTTAGCAATTCTAGTAGTTTCACCGCAGAACTGAATAACATGCCCATCAATATTATCAGCCAAGAGATCTTTAACAATAGCAACATTAGGTTCAACTTTAACTTGTTCAGGAGGTGTATAAGTTCTAATATTGCTTTTACAAACCACAGTTGAAGCTTTAGGATGATCCTTTATTCTAACAGGGAAAGGTGGTTTCTCAACATAAGAAGTAGGAACAACAGGATCATTATAAGTGACAACCTTTTCTTCAACTTTAATTGGTGCAGCTACTTTTACTTCTATGGGAGGATGATATTTAAACCACTTCTCCTTAGGGAGATCAACATAAGTAGCAAAAGATTCACAGAAAGAAGCTACTATCTCAGAGTCAAGTCCGTATTTAGTGCTAAACTTACGGAAAATATCGGTATCCATAAAAGATTTAACACAATCAAACTTAGGTGTCATACCTGACTCCTTACCTTATTCGAGATCCCAATCTTCAGAGTTGCGTTTAATTCTATCCAATAAATCCCATTTAAATCCAATAGTCTTCATCATAAAAGAGCTAGCACAATAAGTATCGAGCATGGTGCGATTATTTTCAGAGAGCCGATCATAATTTTTTTGAATAATTGTTTCTCTTGGGAGCTCATGATTGGGGAATGAATATAACATTGATTTAAGCCTCCCCCAATCTTGAGCGATGCTTTCTCCTTCGCGAGGCCAAAAATTATATATATAATTGCGATCACGATGAACAAGATGCATAGGGTAATACTTTTGATGAAATTCCAATTTCAATCTTCTATAGTTCCATGATCTCGTATCATCACATAACCTATACCATGTCAATGCGTCTCCCTTCAAAGATAAAGGGAAGACCTTCTTCTTAGCAACATCATCGGGTATACCTGCAAGCTTAAATAATCCACAAACTTCATCCACATATATTAAGTGCTCATCAGGATGCTTTGTTCCATCTCCTGTAAAAGGATTAGCTAGCAGTTTTTCTATCATACCCGAATGAAATTCAAAAGGAATTTCATTTTCAATAGGTTCAGTAGGTTGAGGAGCAATTCTTTGCTCTACTGGTCAGGGTGAAGATACCCCGAACAAGCCCCTCAGAGGATTACTTTCCATAGTAACAAGTGACAGTAAATTTCAGCACACTATATAAATTTTTCCTTACCAAATTCCACCTACCAAAGGCATTTCACTCCCCGGCAACGGCGCCAGAAAAGAGTCTTGATGACCACAAGTATAGGGGATCTATCGTAGTACTTTCGATAAGTAAGAGTGTCAAACCCAACGAGGAGCAGAAGGAAATGATAAGCGGTTTTCAGCAAGGTATTCTCTGCAAGTACTAAAATAAGTGGTAACAGATAGTTTTGTGATAAGATAAATTGTAACGAGCAACAAGTAACTAAAGTAAATAAAGTGCAGCAAGGTGGACCAATCCTTTTTGTAGCAAAGGACAAGCCTGTACAAACTCTTATATAAGGAAAAGCACTCCCGAGGACACATGGGAATATCGTCAAGCTAGTTTTCATCACGTTCATATGATTCGGGTTCGGTACTTTGATAATTTGATATGTGGGTGGACCGGTGCTTGGGTGCTGTTCTTACTTGAACAAGCATCCCACTTATGATTAACCTCTATTGCAAGCATCCGCAACTACAACAAAAGTATTAAGGTAAACCTAACCATAGCATGAAACATATGGATCCAAATCAGCCCCTTACGAAGCAACGCATAAACTAGGGTTTAAGCTTCTTTCACTCTAGCAACCCATCATCTACTTATTACTTCCCAATGCCTTCCTCTAGGCCCAAATAATGGTGAAGTGTTATGTAGTCGATGTTCACATAACACCACTAGAGGCTAGACAACATACATCTCATCAAAATATCGAACAAATACCAAATTCACATGACTACTAATAGCAAGACTTCTCCCTTGCCCTCAGAACAAACGTAACTACTCACAAAACATATTCATGTTCATAATCATAGGGATAATAATATGCATAAAGGATCTGAACATATGATCTTCCACAAAATAAACCAACTAGCATCAACTACAAGGAGTAATCAACACTACTAGCAACCTACTAGTACCAATCCCGGACTTGGAGACAAGAATTGGATACAAGAGATGAACTAGGGTTTTGAGAGGAGATGGTGCTGGTGAAGATGTTGATGGAGATTGCCCTCTCCCGATGAGAGGAGCATTGGTGATGACGATGGCGATAATTACCCCCTCCCGGAGGGAAGTGTCCTCGGTAGAACAGCTCTGCCGGAGCCCTAGATTGGTTCCGCCAATGTTTCGCCTCATGGCGGCGGAGTCTCGTCCCGAAAGGTTGCTTCTTGTTTTTTCCACGAAGAAAGACTTCATATATCAGAAGATGGGCATCGGAGAGCCACCAGGGGGCCCACGAGGTAGGGGGGTGCGCCCTGGGGGGGCGCCCCCACCCTCGTGGATAGGGTGTGGGCCCCCTGGTCTTCATCATTGGCGAGGATTTTTTATTATTTATTATAAGATATTCCGTGGAGTTTCAGGACTTTTGGATTTGTGCAGAATAGGTCTATAATATTTGCTCCTTTTCCATCCAGAATTCCAGCTGCCGGCATTCTCCCTCCTTATGTAAACCTTGTAAAATAAGAGAGAATAGCCATAATTATTGTGACATAATGTGATGTGACAACCCATAATGCAATAAATATCGATATAAAAGCATGATGCAAAATGGATGTATCAACTCCCCCAAGCTTAGACCTTGCTTGTCCTCAAGCGAAAGCCGATAACGATAAATATGTCCCCATGTTTAGAGGTAGAGGTGTCGATAAAAATAAAATACGGACATGAAGGCATCATGATTATTCTCATAACAACAACATATATAGATATTGTCACATGATTTCTTATGCTCAAGTAATAATCCATTCACAATGCAGAGTATGAATCATAAACTTTATTGAGAACCAACAAACGATAATCTCAGTCATTGAAGCAATTGCAATTTATCATAACATCAGAAAGAGTCTATGTCAGAGCTTAAAAGCAAGTCCACATACTCAACTATCATCTAGTCCTTCATAATTGCTAACACTCATGCAATACTTGTGGTTATGAAGTTTTAATAGGACACAGAGAAAGATAGGGGCTTATAGTTTCGCCTCCCAACCTTTTACCTCAAAGGTAATGTCAACAATAATAACTCATGCTCCCCTACATCCAATTAGGTACATATATCAGGTTCTTTCCAACATGCTGGGCTTGCCAAAGGATAAATGAAAAAGGTGAGGTGAAGATCACCATGACTCTTGCATAAGGTAGACGATAATAATAAAAGATAGGCCCTTCGCAGAGTGAAGCAGAGGTTGCCATGCGCTTTTATGGTTGGATGCATAAAATCTTAATGTGAAAGAACGTCACTTTATATTGCCCCTTGTGATATGAACCTTTATTATGCAGTCCGTCGCTTTTATTACTTCCACATCAAAAGATCGTATAAAGCTTATTTCTCCCACACCAACCAATCATACATATTTAGAGCAATTTTTATTGCTTTGCACCGATGACAACTTACTTGAAGGATCTTACTCAATCCATAGGTAGATATGGTGGACTCTCATGGCAAACTGGTTTAAGGGTTTTGGAAGCACAAGTAGTATCTCTACTTGGTGCTGAGAATTTGGCTAGCATGAGGGGGAAAGGCAAGCTCAACATGTTGGACGATCCATGACAACATACTTTATTTCAGATATAAGAAAACATAACCCATTATGTTGTCTTCCTTGTGCAACATCAACTCTTTAGCATGTCATATCGTAATGAGTGCTCCCAATCATAAAAGATGTCAATGATAATATATCTATATGTGAACCCCTCTTTCCTTATTACTTCCTATTAATTGCAACGATGACCAAAGCTATGTCTGCCAACTCCCAACAACTTTTAATCATCATACTCTTTCTATGTGAAGTCATCACTCTCGATAAGATCAATATGAACTCTTTGTTTTCTCTTATTCTTTTTCTCTTTTCTTTTCTTTTATTCACCCAAGATCATAGCAAGAAAATCAAGCCCTTGACTCAACACCAATCTTTATTATATAGCTCACAGACTCGATTACATAGAGAGATCATAAGGCAAAACTCAAAACTAGGTCATGCCATAGACTTTATTCTACTAGATCAAGATACTACTAATAGGATCGAACTAAGGAAAACGGTAAAGATAGGAGTTGTGATTGTGATACGATACCGGGGCACCTCCCCCAAGCTTGGCAGTTGCCAAGGGGAGTGCCCATACCGATGTTATTATGTCTCCTTTGTCGGTGAAGAAGGTTGTGGTGGTGATGGATAGTCGCACATAGAGCGTAAGAGGTCCTCTAGCTTGCGGATAATGCCCTTGAGTGCAACAATATGCTCCTTCAACAAAATATTTTCACGTGTGAGATACTTGTTCTGTATATGAGCTAGCTCAATCATCTTGAGAGCTTCGATCTCAGTTGGGGTAAGAAGATTATGATCAAGTTGAAGGATGTCTTCTGCTGCCGGAGCTTGATCCTCCGTGGCCTTCTTGATCCTTTCATCCTTGTTGATCTTCATAGGTTCTTCTCTCTTCAGATCTATCTTCATTAGCCAAGCATCGTTGTCACCATTGTTGGAGGAGGGGGACGACATGATGCCTAGGCTTGAAAATCCTGACAGAAAATAGCTCGAAACAAGAACAGAGGAGATATGCGTGATACAGGAGTCAAAACCTTCGGGAGAATATATAATAAATTTTTACTGACCAAAATATGTATCGTGCAAGAAAACGGAGTCCGGAAGGCACACGAGGTACAAATACATCGACGTAACCATTTACGACTAGCTCTTTGTCATATCCATAAACGAGAAACATATCCTTAGTCCTTTTCAGGTATTTCAGGATGTTCTTGACCGCTGTCCAGTGATCCACTCCTGGATTACTTTGGTACCTCCCTGCTAATCTTATAGCAAGGCACACATAAGGTCTGGTACACAGCATTGCATACATGATAGATCCTATGGATGAAGCATAGGGAACATCTTTCATCTTCTCTCTATCTTCTGCAGTGGCCGGGCATTGAGTCTTACTCAACTTCACACCTTGTAACATAGGCAAGAACCCTTTCTTTGCTTGATCCATTTTGAACTTCTTCAAAACTTTGTCAAGGTATGTGCTTTGTGAAAGTCCAATTAAGCGTCTTGATCTATTTCTATAGATCTTGATGCCCAATATATAAGCAGCTTCACCGAGGTCCTTCATTGAAAAACTCTTATTCAAGTATCCCTTTATGCTATCCAGAAATTCTATATCATTTCCAATTAGCAATATGTCATCCACATATAATATCGTAAATGCTCTGAGCTCCCACTCACTTTCTTGTAAATACAGGCTTCTCCAAAAGTCTGTATAAAACCAAATGCTTTGATCACACTATCAAAGCATTTATTCCAACTCCGAGAGGCTTGCACCAGTCCATAAATGGATCGCTGGAGCTTGCACACTTTGTTAGCTCCCTTTGGATCGACAAAACCTTCTGGTTGCATCATATACAACTCTTCTTCCAAAAATCCATTCGGGAATGCAGTTTTTACATCCATTTGCCAAAAAAATTCATAATCATAAAATGCAGCAATTGCTAACATGATTCGGACAGACTTAAGCATCGCTACAGGTGAGAAAGTCTCATCGTAGTCAATCTCTTGAACTTGTCGAAAACCTTTTGCAACAAGTCTAGCTTTATAAACAGTAACATTACCGTCATCGTCGGTCTTCTTCTTGAAGATCCATTTATTCTCAATGGCTTGCCGATCATCGGGTAAGTCAACCAAAGTCCACACTTTGTTCTCATACAAGGATCTCATCTCAGATTTCATGGCTTCAAGCCATTTTGCGGAACCTGGGCTCACTATCGCTTCTTCATAGTTCGTAGGTTCGTCATGGTCTAGTAACATTACCTCCAGAACAGGATTACCGTACCACTCTGGTGTGGATCTTACTCTGGTTGATCTATGAGATTCAGTAACAACTTGATCTGAAGTTTCATGATCATCATCATTAACTTCCTCTTTAATTGGTGTAGGTGTCACATGAACCGGTTTCTGTGATGAAGTACTTTCCAATAAGGGAGCAGGTACAGTTACCTCATCAAGTTCTACTTTCCTCCCACTCACTTCTTTCGAGAGAAACTCCTTCTCTAGAAAGGATCCAAATTTAGCAACAAAAGTATTGCCTTCAGATCTGTGATAGAAGGTGTACCCAACAGTTTCCTTTGGGTATCCTATGAAGACACATTTCTCCGATTTGGGTTCGAGCTTATCAGGTTGAAGCTTTTTCACATAAGCATCGCAGCCCCAAATTTAAGAAACGACAACTTTGGTTTCTTGCCAAACCACAATTGAGAAGGTGTCGTATCAATGGATTTTGATGGTGCCCTATTTAACGTGAATGCAGCCGTCTCTAAAGCATAACCCCAAAATGATAGCGGTAAATCAGTAAGAGACATCATAGATCGTACCATATCTAGTAAAGTACGATTACCACGTTCGGACACACCATTATGCTGTGGTGTTCCGGGTGGCGTGAGTTGCGAAACTATTCCGCATTGTTTCAAATGAAGACCAAACTAGTAACTTAAATATTCTCCTCCATGATCAGATCGTAGAAACTTTATTTTCTTGTTACGATGATTTTCAACTTCACTCTGAAATTCTTTGAACTTTTCAAATGTTTCAGACTTATGTTTTATTAAGTAGATATACCCATATCTGCTTAAATCATCTGTGAAGGTGAGAAAATAACGATACCCGCCGCGAGCATCAACATTCATCGGACCACATACATCTGTATGTATGATTTCCAACAAATCTGTTGCTCGCTCCATAGTTCCGGAGAATGGCGTTTTAGTCATCTTGCCCATGAGGCATGGTTCACAAGTACCAAGTGATTCATTATCAAGTGGTTCCAAAAGTCCATCAGTATGGAGTTTCTTCATGCGCTTTACACCAATATGACCTAAACGACAGTGCCACAAATAAGTTGCACTATTATTATCAACTCTGCATCTCTTGGCTTCAATATTATGAATATGTGTATCACTACTATCGAGATTCAACAAAAATAGACCACTCTTCAAGGGTGCATGACCATAAAAGATATTACTCATATAAATAGAACAACCATTATTCTCTGATTTAAATGAATAACCGTCTCGTCAAACAAGATCCAGATATAATGTTCATGCTCAACGTTGGCACCAAATAACAATTATTCAGGTCTAAAACTAATCCCGAAGGTAGATGTAGAGGTAGCGTGCCGACCGCGATCACATCGACTTTGGAACCATTTCCCACGCGCATCGTCACCTCGCCCTTAGCCAATCTTCGCTTAATCCGTAGACCCTGTTTCGAGTTGCAAATATTAGCAACAGAACCAATATCAAATACCCAGGTGCTACTGCGAGCATTAGTAAGGTACACATCAATAACATGTATATCATATATACCTTTGTTCACCTTGCCATCCTTCTTATCCGCCAAAAACTTGGGGCATTTCCTCTTCCAAAGACCGATCATTTGCGGAGAAGCACTCGGCCTCGTGCTTAGGTCCAGACTTGGGTTTCTTCTCATGAGCAGCAACTTGTTTGCTGTTCTTCTTGAAGTTCCCCTTCTTCTTCCCTTTGCCCTTTTTTCTTGAAAATGGTGGTCTTGTTGACCATCAACACTTGATGCTCCTTTTTGATTTCTACCTTCGCAGCCTTTAGTATTGCGAAGAGCTCGAGAATCGTCTTACCCATCCCTTTCATGTTATAGTTCATCACGAAGCTCTTGTAGCTTGGTGGCAGTGATTGAAGAATTCTGTCAATGACGCAATCATCCGAAAGATTAACTCCCAGTTGAATCAAGTGATTGTTATACCCAGACATTCTGAGTATATGCTCACCGACAGAACTATTCTCCTCCATCTTACAGCTGTAGAACTTATTGGAGACTTCATATCTCTCAATCCGTGCATTTGCTTGAAATATTAACTTCAACTCCTGGAACATCTCATATGCTCCATGACGTTCAAAACGTCGTTGAAGTCCCGGTTCTAAGCCGTAAAGCATGGCACACTGAACTATCGAGTAGTCATCGGCTTTGCTCTGCTAGACGTTCATAACATCTGGTGTTGCTCCTGCAGCAGGTTTGGCACCTAGTGGTGCTTCCAGGACGTAATTCTTCTGTGCAGCAATGAGGATAATCCTCAAGTTACGGACCCAGTCCGTGTAATTGCTACCATCATCTTTCAACTTTGCTTTCTCAAGGAACACATTAAAATTCAACGGAACAACAGCACGGGCCATCTATCTACAACAACATAGACAAGCAAGATACTATGAGGTACTAAGTTCATGATAAATTTAAGTTCAATTAATCATATTACTTAAGAACTCCCACTTAGGTAGACATCCCACTAATCCTCTAAGTGATCACGTGATCCAAATCAACTAAACCATGTCCGATCATCACGTGAGATGGAGTAGTTTCAATGGTGAACATCACTATGTTGATCATATCTACTATATGATTCACGCTCGACCTTCGGTCTCGAAGGTTCGAGGCCATATCTGTTATATGCTAGGCTCGTCAAGTTTAACCTGAGTATTCCGCGTGTGCAACTTTTTTGCACCCGTTGTACTTGAACGTAGAGCCTATCACACCCGATCATCACGTGGTGTCTCAGCACGAAGAACTTTCGCAACGGTGCATACTCAGGGAGAACTCTTATACCTTGATAATTTAGTGAGAGATCATCTTATAGTGCTACCGTCAATCAAAGCAATATAAGATGCATAAAAGATAAACATCACATGCAATCAATATAAGTGATATGATATGGCCATCATCATCTTGTGGTTGTGATCTCCATCTTCAAGGCACCGTCATGATCACCATCGTCACCGGCGCGACACCTTGATCTCCATCGTAGCATCGTTGTCGTCTCGCCAACTTATGCTTCTACGACTATCGCTACCGCTTAGTGATAAAGTAAAGCATTACAGGGCGATTGCATTGCATACAATAAAGCGACAACCATGTGGCTCCTGCCAGTTGCCGATAACTCAGTTACAAAACCTGATCATCTCATACAATAAAATATAGCATCATGCCTTGACCATATCACATCACAACATGCCCTGCAAAAAAAAGTTAGACGTCCTCTACTTTGTTGTTGCAAGTTTTATGTGGCGGCTACGGGCTGAGCAAGAACCGTTCTTACATACGCATCAAAACCACAACGATAGTTCGTCAAGTTAATGCTGTTTTAACCTTCTCAAGGACCGGGCGTAGCCACACCCGGTTCAACTAAAGTTGGAGAAACTGACACCCGCCAGCCACCTGTGTGCAAAGCATGTCGGTAGAATCAGTCTCACGTAAGCGTACGCGTAATGTCGGTCCGGGCCGCTTCATCCAACAATACCGCCGAACCAAAGTATGACATGCTAGTAAGCAGTATGACTTGTATCGCCCACAACTCACTTGTGTTCTACTCGTGCATATAACATCTACGCATAAAACCAGGCTCGGACGCCACTGTTGGGAACGTAGTAATTTCAAATTTTTTCCTACGCACACACAGGATCATGGTGATGCATAGCAACGAGAGGGGAGAGTGTTGTCCACGTACCCTCGTAGACCGAAAGCGGAAGCGTTAGCACAACACTGTTGATGTAGTCATACGTCTTCACGATCTGACCAATCAAGTACCGAACGTATGGCACCTCTGAGTTTAGCACATGTTCAGCTCGATGACGTCCCTCGAACTCCGATCCAGCCGAGCTTTGAGGGAGAGTTCCGTCAGCACGACGGCGTGGCGACGGTGATGATGAAGTTACCAGCGCAGATGTCGGGGCTTTTGGGATGACACCTATGGGATCATAGGGAATCGCTACTATGGTTGGCGGGGCGTGGGGCTGCGCAAAGAGCGGGTCGAGAAGAACAACACGAGGGAATTTTTACCCAGGTCCGGGCCGCAAATGATGCGTAATACCATAGTCCTGCTTTGTGTGTATTTAGTGTTCTTGAGTTCTTGAACTAGCTGTGGTGCTTGCCCAGTAAAAAAAGTCTGAATCCTTCCTCAGTATGCCTCAGGCCTCCTTTTATATGTCAAAGGGGATGCTGTCGGTGTCAAAACCGGCAGATCTCGGGTAGGGGGTCCCAAACTGTGCGTCTAAGGATCGAAGGTAATAGGAGGCAGGGGACACAATTTTTACCCAGGTTCGGGCCCTCTTGACGGAAGTAATACCCTACTTCCTGCTTGATTGACTTTGATGAGTATAGGGGTTACAAGAGTTGGTCTACCACGAGATCGTAATGGCTAAACCCTAGATGTCTAGCCTGTATGATTATGATCGCCTCTACGGACTAAACCCTCCGGTTTATATAGACACCGGAGGGGGCTAGGGTTGTACAGAGTCGGTCTACAGAGAAAGGAATCTTCATATCTACATGCCAAGCTTGCCTTCCACGCCAAGGAGAATCCCGTCTGGACACGGGGGAAAGTCTTCCGTTTTGTATCTTCATGGCCCATCAGTCCGACCCACGTCACATAGCCCGGACGCCCGAAGACCCCGTAATCCTGGACTCCGTCAGTAGCCCCTAAACCAGTCTTCAATGACGATGTGTCCGGCGCGCAGATTGTCTTCGGCATAGCAAGGCGGGTTCCTCCTCCGAATACTTCAAAGCAGTTGATCGTCAGTACTATATCCGGCTCTGTACAGTAGTCATACCTCGGAATCACAAGGGCAAAAATCTCTACTCCTAGTGGAGCAGTTGGTAGCCTGGTACGCTGGTTTTATTTTCGTCCGGTATTATTTTCTCCCACCTCCCACGACCCCCTTCCCCGCTTGTTTTCTTATCCATTGGTTTATTTCTTCTCCACTATTTTCTTGCAAACCAGCACTTTCCTATCAAAATCACGGATCTAACTTTAGAGATCAATCGATCCCTCTCATTAGTGCAATTTATTCTAGGAAACAAATAACAGATTTTCTGGAAACAAATAACGGATCTTATTTTGCAAGCATTTCCTTCCAATTATAATGCGTTTTCTCCATCATCGCTTCCTTTCTTAGAGCAACTCTAGCAGACCCCGCATCCTGCCCCGACCCGTAAAATAACCGCCAAAATGCGGGCCGGGCAAAAACCCTCGATCGACCCGCATCCCGCCGGCCCGCAAAAATTTTAGGGGCGCGCAAAATCGAGCCCAACCGGAAAACGGGGTTTCCCCTCGCGGCTGCGGTGCCCTGCATATAAGCGGAAGCGGTTGGTGGGGGGACATTTCATCCCGCGCTTTCTCCCACCAACCACCTCTCCTCTCCCCTCTCGCGCCGCCGCCGGCCGCCGCCCAAGATTCCAGCGACCGCAGCCGGCAGGAGCACGCCGGAAGGCCGCCACGCGCACGAGGCCTCCCCCCCTCGCCCCTGCATCGGTGGGCCGCCGGATTTGCAGATCTGTGGCAGTTCATCGTGGGCCACTGGATTTGGCTTTTTCCGGCCGCCGGTTGCTGCCCCAAGCTATGGAGTGGTCGGGGAGCTCTCCCGCAACCCAGGAAAGGGCGCATCGCCGCATGCAGGTGCGAGTTCGTCCGCCCGCCGTCGACGAAGGTTTGCGGGCATGGACTCGTCCGACCGTCCACCGGGCTCGGCGCTTGCGCAGCATCTTTGTGGCTTGCCAATGCCGCTCATAGAGTGCGACGACTGCACGCGGAAAGTGCTGCGGCTCACTTCGAGCACGCCGAAGCACCCCGGATGGGTGTTCTTCAAATGCGAAAATGACGGGGTACGTGCACTTGCGGTAGCTCGTTTCATAGTTCATTCTTTAGCTAAACTGCGGTGGCTGACTTTGAGTTTGCTCATTCTTTTGTGTAGGACGAAGGATGCTCATTTTGGTTTTGGGAAGGGCAATACATTGATTTGTTGATAGAAAGAAATTTAATAGATGTAGTGCACTCCTTGGTACAATCAAAGGCAATGATGCGACTGCATGTGCAACTAGAGGGGAAGCAACATCTACTTCTTCCGAACCAAAGATGAAGAAAGAAGAATGCAAAATCAAGAATCCACAGATCAACAACGAATGCATGGTGAAGATATTAGTCCAACTAGTGGGAGCAGTTATGGAAATTGGAAATCTTCTAAAATGCATTCTTGTAGTTCTTGTTTTCTTTGGTCTTTCTATTCTAGCAAAGATTTGGCGATGCTTTTTGTATCCAATGTTGTCATAAAACAAAGCAATGCAATATGATAGATCAACTTGAGTTGCAAATTTAAGTTTTGCGGGCCGGGAGGAGATGCGCCAGATCAGACGCCGCAACCCCAACCCGTAAAAAAGCATATTTTGGGAATATCCTTTTTTACGGGTCCATTATGCGGGGTCTGCAACTGCGGCCATCCGCGCCGACCCGCAAAGACGTTTTTCCGCGAACTGCAAAACCGTTTTGCGGGTCGGGAGGATGCGGGGTCTGCTAGTGTTGCTCTTAAAAGTTTTTTTCTCACGATAAACGCCCCTCCCCCTACCACCCACAAATCCCATGCGCTCCCTCTGGCCAATATCTCCTCCCAAACCGTAGGTCTAGGGTTCCGGTGCCAATGCCGCTGCTTAGTTCGCCTACAGCGAGCCAGAGAAGGTTGTGGTGGCAGTGGCGATAGCAACCGTCACAAGGGAGGAGGAGGATGCGAAAGAGCTGGTGGGAGCACGAGCATTGGTGAGTTTCGCCGCAACCCCACACCCATCTAAACCCTCTTACTCTGACTCTCGACCCCAATGCTATGGAGGATGAGCTCTTGATATACGCGCTCGTCTAGCTCACCGCCATCAATGGCTCGTGACTGGGGCATCAAGAGTTCTCCCTCTCATCGTCCTATTTCGCTTGACGCAACGTGCTCCTCTTCATCACCCTCTGGTTCGGCGGCTGCGGCGCTAGGTGAAGTAGGGTGAGAAGGAATACCCTAAGTTGCCAGGTATGGCCTCTGGGTCGAGACTACTGCCCTTAGTGCAGCCCCTTGCATGGGCATGGTCGAGGCCGGTTCATCCGTCGTCTCCTACAGGCTTGGTCGGGGCGTGCGGCCGACGTTCTGTACATGGTTGGTGGGCTGGGGGCACGAATACAACCAAGGATGGAGAAGGGTTTGCTCGTGTGGGTGGGGGGGGGGGAAGGTGTGTCGCGGCGCTGCAGCTTGTGTTGTAGTGCTCACAATAACTATTGTGTATTGGTATTGAAGGGAACTATGCAATATAAACGGCGAAATAGTGTGTATAACCATGCATGTGCCATGTTGCAGAAGGATTTTTATTAAAGTGACTATCAGATATACTATCCATGTTGTTTCATTGCTTGGAAAAATGTTTTAGCCTCCAAGGCTAAAAGCCTACAATCGTAATTATCTTGCCGTTCCACATGAACTTCTCCTGGTTCCTTCTAACTTGCTTTATTTATTGCTCTGTTCATATTTTGAAAACGTAGAATAATAATGCAAAGGACAGTGTTGCTTTGTGAACATAAATCAGGCTGAAACCCTGCTTATTGAACTAGGCAATAGATTAATCATTACATCATCCCGTCATGTATTCTCGACTTAGCTTGCTCTTGTACTATTATATATTTTAACTCTTTTTAATCCGTAGAACTTTGTAACTATTTTTTATCAAACTAATTTGTAGAAAATTTTATCAACAACTATATCATGATGCCGCGTGTTGTTGCGTCCATCTATTTTTTGCAATAAAATGATAGGAACTTTGTTAATTCATGGAGTACTTAAACAGCTTTCTCCCTATTGAGTGTCAGATATGAATTTTGTTCAAATTCTACAAGAATGATCGTCACTTGCTATGGAAAGAAGAAATACCCATCATGACACCTTATATTCTCACTGCTCCATGACAACTTTAACATTTTATTCTTTAGATTGTAGGAGGATATTTGATCTAATTTGGTGGTCAACGCTCATAGGAAAGTAGAAATAACAAAAATGATATTATCGTACTGTTTCAGTCTTTATGTGCATTAAATTTAACTCTTCATGTATTCAGTTTCTTTTTGGTGGCGACACCCAAAGCCGCATGGTGTAACATCCCAAATTTTCAATTTGGAATGTTATACATAGATCATTCATGCATATCATATTTTATTGCATTTTGTTTCACGATCCTCAAAATCCTAAGCAACTCAAGGACCCTCGGAGAGAGTTGGAGATTTCCCGGTTTTCATATTTGAATTTTATCAAATATAGAAACGAGGATCATTGATTTTAATTATTTTCCTCTCCAAAAATATTTCATATTAAAATATATGAGAGGAGATAATATGACCTCTCCAAAGTAATTGAAATATTGGAGGAAAATATTAAAATCAAATATTTGATTTTATTGCTATTTTATTTGCATTAAAAAATTGCATGTTTTTCAAAATTGCATTTTAGGGCCAAGAAAATGTTCATCTCGTTCTAAATATTTTATTTAGGCGGTGAAAATTTGTTTTGGCATTTTAGGATTTTATTTTATTTTCTAGGGTTTATTTTAGATCGGTGGAATTATTTTTTAAAAATTCAGCCTGACCGGGCCAGCCAGTGAGCCGGCCTGCCTCTCAGCAGCGCCGTCTCCCTCCTGAGACCGACCGCCGCTGCCTCGGACCGAGTCCGGCTGGGACTCCACCTCCCGCGCCTTGCCCCCTCCAAGCAGCCGCCTCCTTAAATTCCCACCCCGAGCCCCACCACCACCCAACCCCGCCGCCGCCTCGCCTTGGCCAGCGCCGTTCTGCCAGCCGCCGCCGTTGTCGCCCCACCACCAAGAGCCCGCCTCGCCGGAGGTAACACCGTCGTTGCCGCCACCGTTTTTTTAAGAAAACCGATCCGTTTTTTTAGAAACCATAGTTCGCCCGCCTCCCCGCCGCCGCAGCCCCGCCTCGACGGAGGTAACGCAGCCGTTGCCACCGCCGTTTTTTTAAGAAAACCGATCCATTTTTTTAGAAACCCTAGTTCATTTTTTTGATCGGTTCGACGGTTTTCTCGGTTTAGCTACTTAGTGGACGTTTGTACGTACGTTCGTTTTAACGAACGGTTTTCGATCGATAGTTACAGACAACGAATGTTCATTTGTTAGCCTGTTCGTCAGTTTTCTTTTTCTCAGATTTTTCCGCGATTATTTTCGATCATGATTTCTGATCCGATTTTCGTTTCAGTTTATCTTTTTCGCTCGTTTATCGGAATCAGGCGATTCAAGCGCCTAGATCTTCGTCTTGAAACCCTCTTTCTGTTTAATCAACTTGAACAAGATTTTGGTACTGTAAAATTTGACTTTAGTTCAGATTAGTAAACGAATCTTGTTTCTTTCGCCGTTTGAGTTTCATTGCTTCGTTTGATTTGATTGTTTTCGCAAACTGGAGTTCTTAAGTTGAACTTTCTGGTCAATTCTTCTTGTTTGAGTTTTGCCTGTGCATCTTTTCTTGATTGCTTATGTATGCTATTGTTTGTTTGCGATAGAATTCCCGGAGTGCGAAGCGTGCTACTACGAGTCCCTAGGTTTTGCGGATCGTCAGCAAGGCAAGTAACACATTGATCATACTCCTTCCATACCCAGTTTTTATGCATTAGTTTCAATCCTCAAACATTGCATGATTAGGATGTGATTAACATGTGGGATGGGAAGTAGTTGATGAGGTAGAACCTATTGCCCTGTTATATTCAAACCCTCAGGAGTTACTTCTACGTATTGCTTATATTGCTATGCTATGCTCGTAGACATGGTTTGGGTGAGTGAAATCCATGACAGATGTGAGATTGTTAATTAATGGTTCAACTTAAGGTGGCAACTTTAATACACATCTGGGTGGATTGAGGCACCTGGAGAATCCAGTGTTGCCTGTATTTTTTTGGAAATCCCGGGATACCGTGTGATTTTCCTATGGACCGCCACCTAGGCTCAAAGGGAACTGAGATATTTTCATGCTAGAAACTTCCGTGTGCAGCCACAAGCTATTATGGGCTCTAGTATAGTTGAGTAAGTTACATGAAGCTCTTGAAGAGGTGGATCAGCAGGTAGAGGGTTGTAGGTTTGGTATGGTCTGCCCGGAGTAAAGAGTTAATGTTTCTGAAAGACTGTGTCTCGGTCATCCGCTTCTCAAACACCATGTAGTGCGAGAAATCCAACGGAGGCGATTGAGTCTTGTGGGGAAAAGTGCGCAAACCTCTGCGGAGTGTACAATCTAATCATGGTTAGCCGTGTCCCCGGTTATGGACAAATCTTGAGTATCTAGTACCTGGAGTATCCTAAGTATCTCATCACTCTAAATTAATATTGATGGGCTGATAACTACTTTAATTGGGATTGAGTTGGAGGAACCTTCTCAATGATGTTTCAACTACCATGATAGTTAAATTAAAATCTATTCCTTTGTTGTAGGGAAAAATTCGCTTTTCGCAAAACTATAACCATAGAGCCTTCCACCAGCCAAATATTCATGTAGTGATAGCATTATTCTGTTATTGCTCTACCGTGTCACATTGCCAGCATATTCCATGTGCTGACCCGTTTTCGGGCTGCAAAATATTATGTTGCAGACTTTTCAGACGAGGAGTAAGGTTCGTTAGATCGTTGCCGTGCAGGTCAGCTATGCCGTTGGAGTTGATGGACTCACTTTATCTTCCAAGCCTTCCGCTGTTATCGTATTAGATGGCCTTAAGCCATATTTATTGTAATAAGTTCTCTTTTGAGACATTTGATGTAATAAGTGTGTGATTGCTACTCTGTTATAAATCCTTTGAGTACTGTGTGTGTCAGCATTACCGATCCAGGGATGGCACTGAAGCACAGAGACTTGACCGTTTGAGGTCGGGTCGCTACAATTTGGTATTAGAGCACACGCTGAGTGTAGGACACGACCACTAAGATAAACCATAGGTCACTCTTCTCTACTCATTTCTGACTTCTCTCCATTTTCTACTCTTTAGGATGGCAGAGTTGAAGAACAAGTTTGCACAGCCGGATGAAGACACACCCTTTGGACGCCACTTGAAGGAAGTCACTAGGTACTTGAACATTGGAATACCAAGCTTCACTGGGACGTACAACGCCACCTTACCAGAAGAGGAGCACTTGATGATTCAAGTACAAGTTCCAGGAAGGACGTTCTCGCCAACCACTAAGCCCATAGAATTTTCTTTTGAAGCACCCACCTGGAGTCTAGGCAAGAGCATGGCAGCCACATTACCATGGGACGTATTGGAGAAGTCTACAACAAGGATCTTAAGGACACTATCTATCAGATATGTGGGCGCCGAGACGAGCAATGGGAAATGATCAGCACCAAGAAGGACAAATCCATTGCAGCTTTCATCCAGGAGTTAAACCAGCACATTCGACGCCAGGAGAATCAGATGTGTGCAGACATGATAGATTTGAGGACGGGGAAGACTAGGATCATCGAGCTAGAAGAAGAACTCAAGTCTACACGCGATGGATATGAGGAGGAAATTACGACACTATTGGAGAAGAATGACGACCTGATAAAGAAGATCGGAGTATTCATGGGAGATCCAGCGCCGGGAGGAGAGGACGACGATTCGACTTGCCCGGAGAACTACATCATCATCGACGACACCGACTCCGACCCTAGTGATGATGACTTTGAAGATGAAGCTGGAGCAGACATCATGGAGTCTTCCACCGATCAAAATTTCTAGATGACCACCAAATAATTAGTAGTATTCCCCAATGTGTATAGAAGTAGTTGAGCACTTTTACGATAGTTCTAGACCGCTTGTATGCCCTTGCTTGATTGATTGAGTGAAATGTTTGTGTTTGTCTCATGTGCATATGGGTAGTGCTTTTTCACTAGACCCCTTTTCTATTCTGATCTCTTCCCTCTAAACCCGCCAGATGCCTCCGAGACGTGACACCGGATTTGCCTTCCCACCAGAGCTCAATCAGTTGATCCAGTAGCAGAATGCCTTGATGCAATTGATAGCCCAGAACCAAGGCAACAACAACAACAACAACCCGCCTCTAGTTGACAACTTAGCTTGTTTTCTGAGGTTACAGCCGCCGGTGTTTTCCAGTAGCACCGAGCCTATAGTTGCTGATTATTGGCTACGCCGTATTGGAAGGGAGTTGACCACCACAGGTTGCACGGATGCTGAGAAGGTGCGCTTTGCCACACATCAATTGGATGGACCAGCAGCCTCATGGTGGGAGAATTATACGACCACTTTCCCCATAGCCAACGTCACTTAGGACCAGTTTCAGCAAGCTTTCCGCACAGCCCATGTCTCAACTGGAGCTATGAATATGAAGAAGCGTGAGTTTCGCAACTTACGCCAGGGGAACCATACTGTGGCTCAGTACGTGGATGAGTTTAGCAAGTTATCTCGCTGCCCCTGATGATGTGGCCACAGATGCCGCGAAGCAGGAGAAGTTTATGGAAGGGCTGAATGATGAGATGAGCATGCAGTTGATGGTGGCAACATTCAACAACTACCAGGAGTTGGTAGATAAGGCTCTTATGATTGAAGGGAAGCAGCAGCAGATTGAGAGCCGTAAGAGGAAGCATGGGGAGCCCCAGTGCTTTTGGTTGAGAAGAAGGATAAGTCTCTAAGAATGGTTGTTGATTATCGTGCGTTAAATGAGGTGACGATCAAGAACAAATACCCACTGCCGATGATCAATGATTTGTTTGACCAACTGCAAGGAGCTAAGGTGTTTTCGAAGATCGATCTGCGATCAGGATACCACCAGTTGAAGATTCGAGAGAAGGATATACCAAAGACAGCATTCACCATGCGGTATGGGTTGTATGAATATACGGTCATGTCATTTGGACTGACTAACGCCCCTGCCTACTTCATGAGCATGATGAACAAGGTGTTCATGGAATATTTGGACAAGTTTGTTGTGGTGTTTATTGATGATATAATGGTATACTCGAAGAATGAGGAGGAGCACAAGGAGCATTTGCGTTTAGTTCTCGAGAAACTCAGGGACCACCAGTTATACGCCAAGTTCAGCAAATGTGAGTTTTGGTTGAAGGAAGTCGGATTCCTTGGACATGTTATATCGGGAGAAGGTATAGCAGTAGATCCCACCAAGGTTCAATCGGTCACTGAATGGTTGGCACCCACTTCAGTTAGCGAGATCCGCAGTTTTCTTGGACTCGCAGGATACTATCGGAGATTCATTGAGAATTTTTCCAAGATTGCGAAGCCAATGACTGAGTTATTGAAGAAGGATACCAAGTTTAAATGGACGGAAGATTGTGTGGCAAGTTTTCAGGAGTTAAAGAAACGTTTGACTACAGCCCCAGTGCTGATACTTCCAGATATACGCAAGGATTTCCAAGTGTATTGCGACGCCTCTCGCCTAGGACTTGGAAGTGTGCTCATGCAGGACGGAAGAGTTGTTTCGTATGCCTCACGACAACTAAAACCGCACAAATTGAATTATGCCACACATGATTTGGAGTTAGCAGCCGTAGTGCATGCGTTGAAGACTTGGAGACATTATCTTATTGGAAACCGTTGTGATGTGTACACGGATCATAAGAGTTTGAAGTACATCTTCACACAGAAGGAGCTGAACCTTAGGCAGAGCAGATGGTTGGAGCTTATAAAGGATTATGACATGAAGCTGCACTATCATCCAGGCAAGGCCAATGTCGTAGCAGACGCTTTGAGCCGGAAGAGTTATGCTAATTCCCTAATGGTACAGGATTACCAAAGGAGTTAGCAGAGGATCTCAGGGAACTTTGATTGGAGATTGTTCCTAGAGGTTTTGTTGCAACAATGGAGGTTCAGTCTACATTGTTAGGAAAGATTCGAGAAGCTCAGAAGGATGATAAAGAGATTGCCGAGATAAAAGAGAGAATGAGCAAAGGAAAGGCCAAAGGTTTTCGTGAGGATGAGCACGATACCTTATGGTTTGAGGACCGGGTTTATGTGCCCAATAACACAGAGATCAGGAAGTTAATACTTCAGGAGGCTCTTGACTCACCATACTCGATACACCCCGGGAATACCAAGATGTATTTGGATTTGAAAGAACGTTTCTGGTGGACGGGTATGAAGAAGGATATTGCCGAGTATGTAGCCGTATGTGATGTATGTCAGAGAGTGAAGGCAGAGCATCAAAAGCCAGCAGGATTGTTACAGCCTATGCCGATACCCGAATGGAAGTGGGATAAACTTGGCATGGATTTTATCACCGGATTGCCAAGGACCAAATCAGGATATGATTCTATATGGGTAGTAGTTGATCGCTTGACCAAAGTGGCTCACTTTATCCTAGTGAAAACAACTTATACAAGTGCGGAGTTGGCCAAGATATATATGGCCAGGATCGTATGTCTGCATGGGGTTCCGAGGACCATCGTATCGGATAGAGGAACACAGTTTACATAAAAGTTTTGGCATCAGCTGCACCAGACTTTAGGAACGAGATTGGAGTTCAGTACAGCATTTCACCCGCAGACGGATGGGCAGACCAAGAGAGTCAACCAGATTCTGGAGGACATGTTGAGGGCTTGTGTGCTAGATTATGGATCTAGTTGGGATGACAATTTGCCTTATGCAGAGTTCTCATACAACAATAGCTACCAAGCCAGTTTGAAGATGGCACCATTTGAAGCCATATATGGACGAAGGTGCAGAACACCGTTGATGTGGGATGAAGTTGGAGACCAACAGTTGTTTGGACCAGACTTGATCAAGGAGTCTGAAGAGAAAGTTAAGTTAATCTGAGATAGACTGAAGGTAGCTCAGTCCAGGCAGAAGAGTTATGCAGATTCAAAATGCAAGGAGGTAACCTATAAAATTGGAGATAGAGCATATCTGCGAGTATCACCCTTGCGAGGAGTGAAACGTTTTGGAGTTAAGGGAAAGTTAGCCCCGAGATTTGTAGGACCGTATCGTGTTTTGGAACATATGGGAGAAGTTGCCTACAAGTTGGAGTTACCTGAAGGACTGTCAGGAGTACATGATGTGTTTCACGTTTCACAGTTGAAGAAGTGTCATGCTGGGATGGCCGATATACCATTAAGAGATACAATACCCTTGGAGGCGATTCAGTTGGAAAGTGATTTGACTTATGAGGAGAAGCCAGTCAGGATTCTTGAATTTGCCAGTCGAGTCACCCGCAACAAGGTTATCAAGTTCTGCAAAGTTTAGTGGAGTCACCATACTGAGGATGAAGCCACCTGGGAACGAGAGGATGACCTTCGCAAAGACCACCCACACCTATTTTCTAGCCAACCCGAATCTCGAGGGCGAGATTCATCTTAAGGGGGGTAGGTTTGTAACATCCCAAATTTTCAATTTGGAATGTTATACATAGATCATTCATGCATATCATAATTTATTGCATTTCGTTTCGCGATCCTCGAAATTCTAAGCAACTCAAGGACCCTCAGAGAGAGTTGGGGATTTCCCGTTTCTCATATTTGAATTTTATCAAATATTGAAACGAGGATCATTGATTTTGATTATTTTCCTCTCCGAAAATATTTCATATTAAGATATATGAGAGAAGATAATATGACTTCTCCAAAGTAACTGAAATATTGGAGGAAAAATATTAAAATCAAATATTTGATTTTATTCGGATTTTATTGCTATTTTATTTGCATTAGAAAAATTGCACTTTTTCAAAATTGCATTTTAGGGCCAAGAAAATGTTCATCTCGTTCTAAATATTTTATTTAGACGGCGAAAATTTGTTTTGGCATTTTTAGAATTTTATTTTATTTTCTAGGGTTTATTTTAGATTGGCGGAATTATTTTTTTAAAAAAAATTCAATGCCCGACTGGGCCGAAGCCGAGCCGAGCCGGCCCGCTCCCCGCGCTGCCGTCTCCCTCTTGGAGACCGACGCCGCCGCTGCCTCGGACCCGGAGTCCGGCCGGGACTCCACCTCCCCGCCGCCTTGCCCCCTCCTCCGAGCAGCCCCCCCATCCTTAAATACCTCACCCCGGAGCCCCACCACCACCCAACCCCGCCGCCGCCCGCCCGACCAGCAGCCGCCGCCGCCCGCTGCCGTGCCGTGCACGCCGCCCGCTGCCGCCCGCCGCCGCCCGTCGCCCGCCCGCCGCCACCATCGCCTCGCCCCCAGCCGCCTCCCGCCGCCGCCCGCCTTTGCCGGAGGTAACGCCGCCGTTCCCGCCGCTGGTTTTTTTAAGAAACCGATCCGGGTTTTTTAGAAACCCTAGTTCCTTTTTTTGATCGGCTCGCCGGTTTTCTCGGTTTAGCTACTTAGCGGACGTTCGTCCGTACGTTCGTTTTAACGAACGGTTTCGCTCGATAGTTACAGACAACAAACGTTCGTTCGTTAGCCTGTTTGTCAGTTTTCTTTTTCTCAGATTTTTCCGTGATTATTTTCTATCGTGATTTCTGATCTGATTTTCGTTTCAGTTTGTCTTTTCGCTCGTTTATCGGAATTAGGCGATTCAAGCGCCTAGATCTTCGTCTCGAAACCCTCTTTCTGTTTAATCAACTTGAACAAGATTTTGGTACTGTAAAATTTGACTTTAGTTCAGATTAGTAAATGGATCTTGTTTCTTTCGCTGTTTGAGTTTCGTTGCATCGTTTGATTTGATTCTTTTCGCAAACCGGAGTTCTTAAGTTGAACTTTCTGGTCAATTCTTCTTATTTGAGTTTTTCCCGTGCATCTTTGCTTGATTGCTTATGTATGCTATTGTTTGTTTGCGATAGAATTCCCGGAGTGCGAAGCGTGCTACTACGAGTCCCTAGGTTTTGCGGATCGTGGGCAAGACAAGTAACACATTGATCATACTCCTTCCATACCCAGTTTTATGCATTAGTTTCAATCCTCAAACATTGCATGATTAGGATGTGATTAACATGTGCGATGGGAAGTAGTTGATGAGGTAGAACCTATTGCCCTGTTATATTCAAACCCTTGGGAGTTACTTCTACGTATTGCTTATATTGCTATGCTATGCTTGTAGACGTGGTTTGGGTGAGTGAAATCCATGACAGATGTGAGATTGTTAATTAATGGTTCAACTTAAGGTGGCAACGTTAATACACATCTGGGTGGATTGAGGCGCCTGGAGAATCTAGTGTTGCCTGTATTTTTTGGAAATCCCGGGGTACCCTGTGATTTTCCTATGGACCGCCACCCAGGCTCAAAGGGAACTGAGATATTTTCATGCTAGAAACTTCCGTGTGCAGTCACAAGCTATTATGGGCTCTAGCATAGTTGAGTAAGTTACATGAAGCTCTTGAAGAGGTGGATCAGAAGGTAGAGGGTTGTAGGTTTGGTATGGTCTGCCCGGAGTAAAGAGTTAATGTTTCTGAAAGACTGTGTCTCGGTCATCCGTTTCTCAAACACCATGTAGTGCGAGAAATCCAACGGAGGCGATCGAGTCTTGTGGGGAAAAGTGCGCAAACCTCTGCAGAGTGTACAATCTAATCATGGTTAGCCGTGTCCCCGGTTGTGGACAAATCTTGTGTATCTAGTACCTGGAGTATCCTAAGTACCTCATCACTCTAAATTAATATTGACGGGCTGATAACTACTTTAATTGGGATTGAGTTGGAGGAACATTCTCAGTGATGTTTCAACTACCATGATAGTTAAATTAAAATCTATTCCTTTATTGTAGGGAAAAATTGGCTTTTCGCAAAAACTATAACCATAGAGCTTTCCACCAGCCAAATATGCATGTAGTGATAGCATTATTTTGTTATTGCTCTACTGTGTTACATTGCCAGCATATTCCATGTGCTGACCCGTTTTCGGGCTGCAACGTATTATGTTGCAGACTTTTCAGACAAGGAGTAAGGTTTGTTAGGTCGTTGCCATGTAGCTCAGCTATGCCGTTGGAGTTGATGGACTCACTTTATCTTCCAAGCCTTCGGCTGTTATCGTATTAGATGGCCTTAAGCCATATTTATTGTAATAAGTTCTCTTTTGAGACATTCGATGTAATAAGTGTGTGATTGCTACTCTGTTATAAATCCTTCGAGTCTTGGTGTGTCAAGATTACCGATCGAGGATGGCATCAAGCACGGAGACTTGACCGTTTGAGGTCGGGTCGCTACACATGATTCTTCCGTAACTTGCGGATCACATTTCAGCTTTTGTGTACTAACAGAGTATTAAAAAAATTGAGATACGATGAAAGAAATCATGTCCCAGTCAGGACGACGCTGAGAGGAAGGCATAATCCCGTCATGGTTTCTTACGCAAGGATGGATAGAAGAAGGGCAGAGGCTTGATGTCTTAAACAGTGCAAGCAGTGTATGCCTATTGAAATATGTCAATGATATGTATACAAGTTTCAGCAAAAACATGATTTAACCCTTATTAAATATGTTGTCATGTGATCGGTCGCTACCGAACAATCTGTCCTTTATGGAATATATGTTGTTCTTTGATCGCTACTGAACAGTCTGTCACATATAGTGAAGGCAACGCATGTCGTAGAGCAGAGCGGAGTTAGCGCTCTTCGATTCAGTTGTTGTTGAATGTGTAGATGTTACCAAATGATGTATGTCTCAGTTTCATTATTCATATTAAAGTGGGGATTTCATCCAATGTTGATAATATTTTGTGTGCGCACAGCCTACGTTTAGAGTATCAAGTTGATGGCAGAACTTAATTTTGAAATCTGTGTGTGCCATGTAAATTAGGATGGACGAGAGCGGTCTTTATGTCACCAAGTTGGGGGAAGAAGAGAGGTGTAGCCTTGAAGGTCAGTCTTTATCGCGCCTTTGTCATCATTAGATGTGTAGAAGACAGTCATTAGGATATATTTTTTTGCGAATGAGTCATTATGATAAATATGTTCATCAAGATTTTGAATACAATCACTTGGATCTTTTATGAGTAAGTATAATGTGATATTTTGGAGCCATATATGACATATTGTGAATTAGCGTGTATTTTTATTTAATAACGTTTGTTTGCTTAAGTTTATTGTTCCATGGGCCCGTGGAAACGCACGGGCATTTAACTAGGATAGATAAGCTTTGTCCCCTGGAGATTTTACTGGCGAGACGTTAAGTCCGGTCACCTTATTATTTCGAACCGGTTTTCGGCCTCCCGTTTTTCGCTTCGAGACGCAACCACCGATGACACGTCTTGTCAAAGCAGAGATCGTGCCCCCTTATTACGGGATTCTCATCAATACGGGTTTGGAAAACCTAACCGTGCCGCTTCGCACGACCCCTTGGAAATAGGCGAGATTTAAGGCTCATGGGGGGACGCATGATATTCACCGCCTATATAAGGAGATAAGATTTCCCCTTTTTACCCCACGCCTTCCTCTTCCTCAGCCCATCTGCCCTCAAGCTCCAGCGCTCAAGCTTCAATCCTCTCCATCCCCAGAAAGTACTCCAGCCATGTCCGGCTCCAGAGCGCATGACAAGTGGATGGATTCCTCTGTTACTGAGAGAAACATCAAAGAGCTCTAGGAAGCGGGGTACCTGGCCAAGGAGATCGCTCACCGGCTCCCGACCAAAAAGCAGATCATCCCTACACCAAAGCCTGGTGAGAGGGTAGTGTTCATCCCTCATTTCCTTCGCAGACTAGGGTTTCCCCTTCATCCTTTCGTCCATGGCCTCATGTTTTAATATGGGCTAGATTTCCATGATCTAGCCCCAAATTATTTTCGCAACATTTCGGCGTTTATCATCGTATGCGAGGCATTCCTCCGCGTTTCCCCCCACTTCGGCATATGGCTCAAGGTCTTCAACGTGAAGCCAAAAGTGGTGGACGGCCAGCACGCGGACTGCGGTGGCACTATGGTGAGCAAACTTTCCAATGTCACTTGGCCCAAGGGCACCTTCGTGGAGACCGTGAAGGGATGGCAGCAGGAGTGGTTCTACATCACAGAGTCCCGGGACTCCACATGGGCCGCTCCTACGGAGTTCAAGTCCGGACCCCCAATGCGGCTGGCATCCTGGCTCGACAAGGGCCTAGACTGGGCGTCGTCTGACGAGGTGATGATGCTACAGAAGCGCATCAAGAGCATGGTAGATAAAAATACCAGCCTCGCCAGTGTGATCTAGGTGATGCTCTTCCGCCGGATTCTCCCCTGTCAGGCGCGTCAAGAGTTCATGTGGGAGTCCGACCCGGCCGGTCCCCGGACACTGCAGCGGTTCTTCGACACGAAGCACGAAGACATGTGGAAGCTGCTCTTCAAGACCCAAAAGTCATGGCCGGAGACCACCGAAGACCTCGGCTATGACAACACCCATGCTGTGACCCCCGTAAGTTATTTGATAACCTTATTTTGCGAGTCCAAGGAGCACACTAAATTCTCCATTTTCTTTCGCAGGGCTGGATGAAGAAAGCGGAACGGATTCACTATCCGGATCCGCTGCCCAAAGACTCAGCTATTCCTCTATTGACGAGGATGCTGGTCCTGGCGCTGTACCAGGCGCCGGAAAAGAAGGCCAAGAAGAAGGGCAAGGAGGCCAAGAGTGGCCTCTGCCGTAAGGGTGCCTCGGACGCAGTGTCCGAGGACACCGGAACCCTCTCCTCCCCTGATGAAGAGGAAGAAGAGGAGGAAGAGAGCAATTCCCCCCCTAAGGGGGAGAAAAAGAAAAGGGCCGCCTCCGCTAATCTAGAGGTGGAGGTGTCCAAGAAAGGGAAAACTTCTCTTACGGATGACCCCGAGTTAGACGCCGACGAGTGGCGCCCCAGGCCGAAGCCCCCTGGCCAGATCGTAAGTAGTCAAAGGTATATATATGTCCAGCTTTTCTGGCTTATAGTTGTAATGCATTTAAATTGTATGCTGCAGTCTGGTTAAGGTTCTCCCCCAACGATCCTCCTCTTCTGGGAATTCGCTGGGTCCAAATATGATGGAGAGCGAGTCGCATCCACCAGCTTCCTCCCCCACTACAGCGGATAACATCGAGGTGTTGTCCCAAAGGACCTTTCCGGAACAGGAGAGGTGCCGGAGGCTGCCAAGAACATGGGGGAACCGACCCCCATGGAGACTGGAGACAGGGGCCATGTCCAGTTTGGCCCCCAACCAAATGTCATTCCGGAAACCCACACGGTTCCGGAGACAGAGGAGCGGCCCTCTTTACCAGAAGGGGGCGTGCCTACAACACCGGCGTCCTCTGTCAATGTGGAGGCGCCGGACACTCCGGTGAGAGCGCTTCAGAGCGCCATCATTGTGGAAGAACATCGTACCCTTATGGGTAAGGTGGTTGAAAAGGTTCAGTCCACAAAAAGCAGACTGAGCGAAGCCTACACTAGCCTTTTAAGAGGCTTTGAGGTATGTACTTTACAATGTCTTTTAGCTATATATAAGAATGCCTGTGTATAGATAGTAGCCCCTGAGACTCTGTTTGGTGTTCAGAAAGAAAAACCAAACAAAGGATGTAATAAATCACGCAGGAGGCTAACGTACATGTCTATTTGAACAAAAAGCCTGCAAAACAGGCGTCAGCTGCCCATGCCGCTGAAGCGTCTGAGCTAAGGTGGAAGTTAGAAGAAAAACAAGGTATGTGATACCGAAAACACGTCTGAAATGATGTTAGCCCTTATGTGTTATCTGAATGAGTTTTGCAATTATTTTTGTAGCTGACACGTCTGAGGTCGAGGCCCTCAAGAGTGCGTTGGCCGAGGCCAAGAAGGAGGCGGAGGAGGAGCGAGCCTCCCGCCTTAAACATGAATCGCGAGTGGAGGAAGTCCAGCAAGAGCTCAAGGATGCCATAGGCAAATGCGAGTCCTTAGAGCGCAAGAGTTCAGAGCAAAATTCCGAACTTTCTAAGGCACTCCAAAGTGCACAAGAAGCCCGGGCTGAAGCCCAAAGCACTGTCTAGGAGATACAAGAGGCAAAGCAAATTGCGGCGGGTAAGGCCTTTAACATGCAGAGCAAATTTGTGAGGAAAATGTATATCTTTCTAACCCGGATTTGGAGTCCTCCAGGAGTGTTTGCGAACCTGCCTCGGAGTGTTGCTGACACCGCGGAGTTCTTCTGGGCCGAAGAGGGGAGCTCAGCGGAGAAGCTGTTCTGGTCGCAGTACCTTGCACCAGAGCATCCCGTGCCCCTCAGCGATCAACTTAAGAAATGGACCGAACTGCATAGCGTGGCTGAATTGGCCATGAGGGATTTGATAATCCGTCTTTGGCCTGCCGAACCCATGCCCAGTAGCTACTTCGGCCTCGTGAAGCGGCTGATCAGCGCCTGCCCTCGGCTTGATGCCGTGAAGCGGTCGGTCTGTATTGAAGGTGCGAGGATGGCCTTCGCCCGAGTCAAGGTGCAGTGGGCGAAGGTGGACACCGTCAAGCTTGCAACTGAGGGACCTCCCGCTGGCAAAGAGCGCCGCACGCCGGAGCGGTATTTCGATGATGTCCTGAAAGGGCCCCGCATTGTGGAGGGCCAATGTTCAAAGGATATCATCTTTGAATAAATGTATCTATGAATGTCCAATCCTGTATTATGAAACAAGGCTTTATGTATGATGTGTTGCATGTTTTACTTTAAAATATCTCCTCCTGTGCAGCTGTTTACGTTATCTGAGAGTTGGCCAGTCGTCGGCTTCAGCCCCCACGTAGATAGTGCGGGGGTGTTCGGGATAACACCTAAAACACACTTGACCCAACGTCTTGGTCCGTGAAGGAGGTATTAGTGCGGCGAACTAGGCAATCGGACTATGCGGCTTTATCGCTCTCACTTAGCCATAGGAGTTTTACGATGGTAGTGCGGGCGCAGCCCCTAGTGCTGTTCAATTATCCGAAGTTGGCTGTGAATGCCCGACCGGGTGGAAGCCGGCCTATCGCATAATGCGGAAAAATCGCAAGAGATTTATACTTGGTCACCGTATAGCTGACCGGCTCTCGCCACATCATGACAGTCAGTTTTTGGCTTTCTCTACTGAGGTGTTTGTCCGGATGAACCAGAAACACAATCGCAGTAGTTCTCCCTTTACTACCTTAGCCGATTAAGCGGAACATAAGGTAGCAACCACATGAGCCGGGCAACCCAACTATTGACCAAAGACATGATTCGGAGCCAATGCATATAATGCTATATTCGGGACGCCGGATTACACTGTGGAAGTGTTCGGACTTTTGCTTTAGTATTTCAAAGATGTACACGGCTTTAATAGAGCCCCTGGTGATTTAGGTCATACCAAGGTGTACATGACAATTGGACAAAAACGGGAAACACATGTTAAGAGATAAGCCAACGCCACTTAGGTTTGGGCTAAAAACTGTTTTCATTATAGTCTGATTGATACGTCAAAACGTACTGATACAAATAGTGCAATAAGCGACAAGGCTATTTTACATGCCGAAGACAAGGGGAAGCTATGCATGCGCCCTGAAGGTGGACGAGGTGATCTTTAAAGATCCTTTAGATGCTCTGGTATGCGTCTATGCTGCTTCTCTCCTTGGTATATTTTCCTTCGAGAGGATCATCGACCGGTATTTTCGTAATAGGCCACAGAAAGAGGCCTTGGTACCATCGAAAGGGTGATGTGGGTTGTAAGGAACCTGGAAAAAGAAAAGAAAAAAGGAAACGTGTGTGTGTCCTGATAAGGTCTGGTCGTATTGTAGACCTTGTCCCTGTTATGCCTCCTTCCCTTCCCATGGTATTTTTAGTGCGTAATTATGTATGCGTGGTACATATGCCACAGTTTGGTGGGAGCTGATATGGAAGCCGAATTGCTAATCGAGCTCCTGACGATCTGGGTAATCAGACGATGGGGTAGTCGGACTGCGTTTGTGATGTCAGAGGACTTGGCCGCCCGGCGTAATAGTTGGCTTGATGAGGCCACCCTGTACTTCCGCTGCTAAGGCCGCGATGTGCTCCTCAGTGTGGAGGGAGCGTTCCATGTTTCCATTCACTATTATGACACTGCGTGGTCCGGGCATCTTGAGTTTGAGATAGGCATAGTGCAGGACTGCATTGAAGCGAGCGAACACGGTTCGTCCGAGCAGTGCATGGTAGACACTGCGGAAGGGACGATATCGAAGATCAAGTCTTCGCTACAGAAGTTGTCCGGCGAACCGAAGACCACTTCCAATGTGATTGAGTCCGTGCAGCGGGCCTCTACACCTGGTATCACTCCTTTAAAGGTAGTTTTAGTGGGATTGATTCTTGACGGATCAATACCCATCTTGCGAACTGTGTCCTGATAGAGCAGGTTAAGGCTACTGCCGCCGTCCATGAGGACTCACGTAAGGTGGAATCCATCAATGATTGGATCGAGGACTAATGCAGCCGAACCTCCGTGATGGATACTGGTCGGATGGTCCCTGCGATCGAAGGTGATCGGACAGGCCGACCATGGGTTGAATTTTGGGGTGACTGGCTCTATCACATAGACATCCCTTAATGCACGCTTGTGCTCCCTCTTGGGGATATGGGTGACGTATATCATATTCACCGTTTTTACTTAGGGGGGAAATTTCTTCTCTCCCCCTGTTTTTGGTGCACGAGGTTCCTCGTCATCATCTTCACTGGGCGACCCTTTCTCCTTATGTTCGGCATTTAACTTGCCGGCCTGTTTGAAGACCCAACAACTTCTGTTGGTGTGGTTGGCAGGCTTGTCAGGAGTGCCATGGATCTGGGAAGGTCGGTCAAGTATTCGGTCCAGACTTGGTGAACCATCTTTGTTTCGTTTGAATGGATTTTTCCGTTGAGCGGATTTGGAGCCACTGAATCCGGCGTTGACTACTGTATTCTCTGTATCATCATTGTTGCTCCGACGCTTATGTTTATTGCGTCGGGGCCTTCCGTTGCCTTTTTGGCTTCGAAAGTGCCGGGGTCGTCGGTGCTGTTACCGCTACGGGCTAGCCAGCTGTCCTCGCCCGCGCAGAAGCAGGTCATTAGTGTTGTAAGGGCTGCCATGGACTTCGGCTTTTCTTGGCCGAGGTGTCGGGCGAGCCATTCGTCGCGGATGCTATGTTTGAAGGCCGCTAGGGCTTCAGCGTCCGGAGAATCGATAATCTGGTTCTTTTTAGTTAGGAACCTGGTCCAGAATTTCCTGGCCTACTCTTCGGGCTGTTGGACTATATGACTGAGGTCATCGGCATCAGAGGCCGGATATAAGTGCCTTGGAAGTTGTCTCTAAAGGCATCTTCCAAGTCTTTCCAGCTTCCGATAGAGTTTTCTGGGAGGCTGTTTAGCTAGTGCCGAGCTGGCCCCTTAAGTTTTAGGGGAAGGTAATCGATGGCGTGGAGATCATCACCGCGAGCCATGTGAATGTGGAGAAGAAAATCTTCAATCCATACTGCGGGATCTGTTGTGCCGTCGTATGATTCAATGTTCACGAGTTTAAACCCTTCAGGGAACTGGTGCTCCATTACCTCATCGGTGAAGCATAGGGGGTGTGCAGCGCCTCTGTATCGGGCCATGTCACGGCACAGCTCGGATGAAGTCCGTATGCGGTTTTCGGCCCGGGCGTGGTTATGCTTGTCACACTAGGCTTGATAGCCGTCTTCTCGCATAGGTGCATGCCCCCGCGATTCGTAGATTGATCTGGTCTGACCCGTTCAATTTTCCAGGTCCTGTCGTAGGTCATATGTGTATCCCCGAGCTGTTGTTTCTTTGCTTTTACGACGAGGTGGTGCGGGCTGGTGTTAGGCTTGAGTTGTTGTTCTATCCCGGCCACGTGGTGGTCGATCGGGTCCGTCAGCCGAATTACGCACGGGTTGTATGGGCTCCAACGCCTCATCGTCGAATTGGGGTAGCAGCTTGCGCTTCGGGTAACTCTTTTTTGGGCCCTCGAGGCTGTATTCTTCGGCTGCCAGGACGTTGGTCCATCTATCATTGAGCAGATCTTGGTCAGCTTGAAGCTTCTACTGTTTCTTTTTTAGGCTTCTTGCTGTGGCTATTAGCCGGTGCTTAATGCGCTCTTGTTCGAGGGGTTCCTCCGGCACGATAAAATCTTCGTCGCCGAGGCTCACGTCGTCCTCGGAGAGTGGTAGATAGTTGCTATCCTCCGAGTCTTCGTTCCCTGCCTGCTCGTCAGGGTCGACCTGCCCGTCTTCCCGATCATCCTGTTCGGATGTTGGTTCGATGGGGTCTTCTTGGTCTTCGGCGTTTTTCGGGGTACCATTGTATCCGGTGCCGGTATTGCTGTCTTTTCCGCGACGTGATTTAGAGCGGCACCGCTGACGTCGACACTTTGGTGGTATCTCAGGAGGTTCGTCATCGGTTGGGTTCTTCTCACCATCGTCGTCGCCTTCCTTAGGTGTGTCCACCATGTATACGTCGTATGAGGAAGTGGCCGTCCAGCGTCCGGTGAACGGCGGGTTTTGGGCCTGCTCCGCTCCGGCATCGTCGTCCATACCGTCGATGTCTTCGGAGGCATAATCGAGCATGTCGGTAAGATCCTCGACAGTGGCTATGAAGTGGGTGATGGGTGGGAAGCAAAATTCCCTGTTTTCAGCCCCTAGTCTGGGCTGAGCGCAATTCGGAAGCGGTCCCTCTGCGATGGTGAGGGATCGCATTAAGTCCAGAGCCTCGCTTAAGAGCGAGGTTTGGATGGGGACAGAAGGTCCCTGGCCGAACTCGCATGACGCGGACCTCCAGGGTTCGGAGTTAGTGTCCAAAGAAGAGTCCGGGTTTGTAATGATTGCCGGAGACGTTATTCTCTCCGGTTTTCCGGCATTGAGCTCTAAGGCCGCAGAGAGTCGGGCGGGCTCTAGACTCCCGTCTTCGGACCTGATGACGTGCTCCGCATCTAAGGCCGGAGCGGTGGTTGGGGCCGTGAACCCTTTGAAGATCAAGTCTCCTCGGATATCAGTGACATAGTTCAGATTTCCAAAACTGATCTGGTGACCAGGGGTGTAGTTGTCGATCTTCTCCAGGTGGCCAACTGAATTGGTACGCAGTGCGAAGCCGCTGTCGGTGTCAAAACCGGCGGATATCGGGTAGGAGGTCCCGAACTATGTGTCTAAGGTCAATGGTAACAGGATACAGGGGACACAATGTTTACCCAGGTTCGGGCCCTCTCTATGGAGGTAATACCCTACTTTCTGCTTGATTGATATTGATGAATATGAGTATTACAAGAGTTGATCTACCACGAGATCGTAATGGCTAAAACCCTAGAAGTCTAGCCTGTATGACTGTATATGTTTCTGGACTAAGCCCTCCGGTTTATATAGATACCAGAGGGGACTAGGGTTGTACAAAGTCGGTTACAGAGAAAGGAATCTTCATATTTGGTCGCCAAGCTTGCCTTCCACGCCAAGGAGAGTCCCATTCGGACACGGGAGAGAGTCTTCAGTCTTGTATCTTCACAGCCCATTAGTCCGGCCCATGTCCAATAGGCCGGACGCCCGAGGACCCTTTAGTCCAGGACTCCCTCAGCCGCCGAATACAAAGATCTGGCGAGGGAGAAAAGTCTCCTTCGCGGCAGCGTTGTTGTAGATGATTGATGGAGCCATCAAGCCTTTCGACGACGACACAGTGGGACTCTCAAAGAAAGCACCAATGTCGGTGTCAAAACTGGCAGATCTTGGGTAGGGGGTCCCGAATTGTGCGTCTAAGGATCAAAGGTAACAGGAGGCAGGGAATACGATGTTTACCCAGGTTCGGGCCCTCTTGATGGAGGTAATACCCTACTGCCTGCTTGATTGACTTTGATGAATATAGGGGTTACAAGAGCTGATCTACCACGAGATCGTAATGGCTAAACCCTAGATGTCTAGCCTGTATGATTATGATCGCCTCTACAGAATAAACCCTCCGGTTTATATAGACACCGGAGGGGGCTAGGGTTGTACAGAGTCGGTTTACAAAGAAAGGAATCTTCATGTCCGCATGCTAAGCTTACCTTCCACGCCAAGGAGAGTCCCGTCCGGACACGGGGGAATGTCTTCTGTTTTGTATCTTCGCGGCCCATCAGTCCGACCCACGTCACATAGCTCGGACGCCCGAAGACCCCGTAATCTTGGACTCCCTCAGCTGCCACAGCAGCACACAGGAGGTGGAAAGTGTCTAAAGTGTACAAGTTTATCTCCTAACATCATAGGACAAACACATTTAATGCGCCGGCTATGTGTCCTCTTGCTTTATCGGGGATGGCAGAGAAGCTCGTCCCGTCCGTCACCGCCCCGCCTTGCTTCGACACCCGTCCAGGGTGATGAGGTATGCAGCGCCACGCTGGCTGGCTAGCTACTAAGCTGGTGTGGTGGCAAGGCCTTCACGAAGATCTGCATGCCACCACGCAGGTGCTTGGCTAGTTGGCCTAGAAGTTACACGCTGCCACGCAGGTGCTTGCCTAGGTGGCGGGCTGGCTGCCACGTTGGAATGAGTGTGGAGCAGCGAAACTTTGGCAAGTGCGGGCCTGGCTTCGGCCTCGCAGACGTCCCCGGCAAGGATTTGGCCGAGGGCCTGGCAAAGGGCCTTGCTGGGGTCTCGTGGGCGTCCCCGACAAGGATCTCGCCGGGGTCTTCGTCTTCTAGTTCTCATCTAGTTTTGCAGGCCTCTGGTCTTCACAAAGATCTGCATGCTACCATGTAGGCACCTCCCGAGCCTTGGTTCTGATGTTGTTGGCGGTGCCAGGACTTTTAGGCTCAAGGGTGGCAATCTTGCTGGTGTTGGGCAAGTTGCCCCGTCAAGGCTCTTGCCGGGGAAGCATAGATCGTCCCCGGCAAGGCTCTTTCCGGGGGAGACCCATCTTGTCCCTTTGCCCTTCGCGCCTCTGGCTTCATCGCTGCTCTAGTAGTCTTGTATCTTGCTTCCTCTGCCCCGCCAAGTGTGGCCGCAGGTGTGGCTACGACTGCCCATGCACAAGTAAAGGGGTACAGAAAGGCCCCTACTTTTGTACACCGACAGGTCCCCCGGGTCTGGGCCATGCATAAGAGCAGAGAGTTGTTGGGCCAGGCCCAGAACGATGAGCGGGCACACGTGGCAGAGTTTTTACTACAGTAATCCCTTCGCTAGTTGCGCTTCCCCATGATGCGTTTTGAGTGCGTGACGTGGGGGTCGTGCGTGGAGTGGTGGCAGCACGCTTGCGTCACGTCATGGTGAATAGTAAAGAGGCGGTCCGCGTCCTCCTCATAAAAACAGAGGAAGCCGCAGGGCGCCACTCATTTACTAGTGGACTTGGGTCATGGTCATCATGGCGCCCGCGCCCCACAATCACGGGGAAACGACCATTCCACTTGCCCTCTGAATCCTGGCTCGCCCGCCACGTGTTCCCCATGCCTCAGAGAGGGTAGGCGGTGGATATGGAGGGCACGGGCTTTAATGCCGAGGCGGGGGGCCGGGCGCTGCTGATTGGAAGAACGGCTCGGTCCTGATTCCCCGCGCCCCTGGCGGCTAGATTGGTCGATTGGGGCGGCCGCCCTCAGGTTGGTGGGCCGAGCCCGCGGCCCCGCCCCCCTATAAAAAGGGGAGAGGGGCATGTCTTTTTGCACTCATCTTCTTCCAGCTCGATCCCTTCCTTTCCTTTGCCATGACGAGAGGGCACGGTCGTGGCCGTCCTTCTGCGAAGGCGACTAGGTCCTCCTCCTGCCAGAGAGCCGCGGCGGTCAAGGAGGAGCCAAACACCCAAGGCGGAAGTGCCGGACGGGGTCGGGGTCGGCGAGGCGGCCGAGGTAGAGGTGGCCGCGGAAGGGGAACACCTGCGACATCACTGTTTCCGCCGCCATCTCCTCCTGCCTCGTCGAGCGGCCATGTCGGAGACACGGCATTGGAGTTCATCTTGCAGTTGTGCGAGCCGCTGCGCAGCCACCTTCGCCTTCCCGAGGCGTTCGCGAGGGTGCTGGAGATCGACCAGCCACCGAGGCTGCGGCTTCACATGAAGGGGTGTTGCAACAACGACATGTGGGTCACAGGGAATCCCTACTACGGTTGGCGGGGCGTGGGGCTACGCAAAGAGTGGGTCGAGAAGACCAACACGAGGGAATTTTTACCCAGGTTCGGGCCACAAACGATGCGTAATACCCTAGTCCTGCTTTGTGTGTATTCAGTGTTCTTGAGTTCTTGAACAAGCTGCAGTGCATGCCCAGTCCAAAATGTCCGAATCCTTCCTCAGTATGCCTCGGGCCTCCTTTTATATGTCAAAGGGGCTGCCACAGCGGCACACAGGAGGTGGAAAGTGTCTGCAGTGTACAAGTTTATCTCCTGACATCATAGGAGAAGCGCATTTAATGCGCCGCCTATGTGTCCTCTTGCTTTATCGGGGATGGCAGAGAAGCTCGTCCCGTCCGTCACCGCCTCGCCTTGCTTCGACACGCATCCAGGGTGACGAGGTATGCAGCGCCACGCTGGCTGGCTGCCTGCTGAGCTGGTGTGGTGGCAGGGCCTTCACGAAGATCTGCATGCCACCACGCAGGTGCTTGGCTAGTTGGCCTAGAAGTTGTACGCTGCCAGCAGGTGCTTGCCTAGGTCAAACTTCATACTTTCCTTTCCCTCCTCTCCTTTCCCTTTGTCCCCACGTGGCTGGCCCTATAGGGGGCGCACCAGCCCCTTGTGGGATGGTGTGTTCCATTACTTGGCCCATTAAGCCCATATCTTTGCCGGGGGTTGCCCAGAACCCCTTCGTGTGGCCCGGTATCACCCAGAACACTTCCGGTGTCCAAATACCATCGTCCGATGTATGAATCTTTACCTCTCGACCATTTCGGGACTCCGAACAAACTTCGGTCATCAAATCACATAACTCATAATACAAATCGTCATCGAACGTTAAGCGTGCGAACCCTACGGGTTCGAGAACTATGTAGACATGACTGAGACACATCTCCGGTCAGTAACCAATAGCGGAACCTGGATGCTCATATTGGCTCCTACATGTTCTACGAAGATCTTTATCGGTCAAACCGCATAACAACATACGTTGTTCCCTTTGTCATCGGTATGTTACTTGCCCGAGATTCGATCGTCGGTATCATCATACCTAGTTCAATCTCGTTACCGACAAGTCTCTTTACTCGTTCCGTAATGCATCATCCCGTGACTAACTCATTAGTCACATATCTTGCAAGGCTTATAGTGATGTGCATTACTGAGAGGGCCCAGAGATACCTCTTCGATACACGGAGTGACAAATCCTAATCTCGATCTATGCCAATCCAACAAACACCTTCGGAGACATCTGTAGAGCATCTTTATAATCACCCAATTACGTTGTGACGTTTGATGGCACACAAGGTGTTCCTCCGGAATTGGGGAGTTGCATAATCTCATAGTCATAGGAACATGTATAAGTCATGAAGAAAGCAATATCAATAAAAATCAACGATCATAATGCTAAGCTAACGGATGGGTCTTGTCCATCACATCATTCTCTAATGATGTGATCCCGTTCATCAAATGACAACACATGTCTATGGTCAGGAAACATAACCATCTTTGATTAACGAGCTAGTCAAGTAGAGGCATACTAGGGACACTCTGTTTTGTCTATGTATTCACACATGTACTAAGTTTCCGGTTAATACAATTCTAGCATGAATAATAAACATTTATCATGAAATAAGGAAATATAAATAACAACTTTATTATTGCCTCTAGGGCATATTTCCTTCAACGCCCACCCCGGAGCCCGGCGAGAGAGTAGTATCCATTCCCCACTTCCTACACCGGCTAGGGTTTCCCCTTCACCCCTTTGTCAGCGGCCTCATGTTTTATTACGGGCTAGATTTCCATGATCTAGCCCCAAACTCCTTCCTCCACATGTCGGCGTTCATCGTCGTGTGTGGGGCTCTCCTCCGCATCCCACCACACTTTGAACTATGGTTCAAGGTTTTCAATCTAAAGCCGAAGGTGGTCGACGGTCAGCACACGGACTGCGGGCGAGCCATGGTGAGCAAGCTTCCCAACACCATCTGGCCCAAAGGGGCGTTCATGGAGACGGTCAAGGTGTGGCAGTGGGAGTGGTTCTATATCACCAAACCCCGCAACGCCAACTAGGCAGCCGCACCCGACTTCATATCCGGACCCCCTACCAGGCTCACCTCCTTGACCGCTAAGGTCCTCGACTGGGGGTCCATGGCGGATGTGCAGATGCTGCAAAAGCGCATCACCAATAGGATATGCAAAAACATCGGTCTCACAGACGTGATTCAGGTGATGCTCTTCCGTTGGAATCTCCCCTGCCAACTCCGGGCCTCTCACATGTGGGAGTTTAGTCCGGAGGAGCCACGGACCTTGAAGCACTTCTTCGGCACGACGAACAAAGATATTTGGAAATTTCTCTTCAAGGCCCAGAAAACGTGGCCAAAGAAGACCAAAGAGATCGGTCTCGACAGCGAGAATCCGGCCTCACCGGTAAGCATGATTTTCCCGAGTACCTATTCGGTAAATAAGTTTAAATATAATATTTCATCTGTCTTTCGTGTAGGGCTGGACGGCAAAGGCGGAGCGGATCAAGTGTCCAGCACCGCTGCCTGAAGATCCAGCCACCCCCCAGCTGACGAAGATGCTGGTCCTGGCGCCAGAGAAGAAGGCCAAGAAAAGAAGGGCAAGGAGACCAAGAGCGGCCACCGCCACAAGGGTCCTTCGGACGCATTGTCCGGAGAGAACGAAGCCTCCTCCTCCCACGAGGGAGATGAGGAAGAGGAGGAGGAGGAGGAGGAGGTGGAAAGTGACTTCCCCCGCAATGGGAGGAAGAAGAAAAGGGCGGCCTCCGAAGACCTGAAGGGGGAGGTGGCCAAGAGGGGGAAAATGACCCTCCAGGACAGTCCGGACTCAGATGCTGAACTGGCCCCCAAAAAACCTCCCAGGGCGAAGCCCCTGGCCGAATCGTAAGTGTTTAGATACTTACTATTTATCTTTTAGTCTTCCTGTTTTCACTATATAAGTAATCATGTTATGCGCCTTTTAGCCCTCCCCGCGAGCTCCCGAATACTTCGCTATCGGAGGGGATTTCTCTGCCACTTGAGATGGCAGAGAGCGAGACGTCGCCACGATCCCCCTCGCCTCTCACCGCGGATGACACCGAGGTGTTATCTCGAAGGACCTCTCCTGGCCGCGGAGGGGCGGGCGAGGCAGTTGAGAAAGCGCCCGAGGGTAATACCTCGGTCGCCGAAGACATAGGGGAGGCTACCCCTATGACCACCGACGGTGGGGACCGTCAACAATCCGGGCCCCAGCCAGACACTCTCCTGGAGACCAATGTGGCTTCGGGAGCGGGCGAGCAACCCCCTTCGATGGAGGGTGGGAGTATCAGCGACCTCCACTAATCCGCAGGCGCCGAACACTCTGGTGGAAGCACTGCAACGTGCTTCCATCATGGAGGAGAACCACATCTTGATGGGTGCGGTGGTAGAAAAGGTTCAGTCTGCAAAAAGCAGACTGAACAAAGCCTTCACCAGCCTACTAACAGGCATTGAGGTATGCGACGTGATGCTCTAAATACTTATTTTATATAAAGGAATATACATGTGCATAGATAGAAGCCCCTGAGACTCTGCCCGGTTTTGAGAAAAGCCGGACAAAGGATCCACATAGTATTTAGAAGAGCTAACATACTTGTCTATTTTGTAACATGCTTCCCTGTTGGCGGCAACCGCTCAGGCCACCGAAGTTTCCGAGCTCAATCAGAAGCTGAAGGTGGCTGATGATGAAATCGACCGCATCAATAAGCGGTTCAACGAGACACAAGGTATGCATATAATTTGAAGAGTTTGATCGTATATCAGAAGTGATGTGCATAGTAAAATATTAACTCATGTAATGCTGTTATTATGAGCGCAGTTCACGCGGCCGAGGTCGAGACCCTCAAGAACGTCCTTGCCCAGGCCAAGAAAGAGGCGAAGGCAAATAAGGCAGCTGCTGAAAAAGCGGCTGCCGAACTGAAGACCGAGCACGCCGCCCGCTACCAACATGAAGCTCGGGTGTCCGAAGTTGAGCAGGAGCTGAAAGATGCCATCGGCAAGTGCGAGGACTTGGAAGAGAAGACTTCGGACCAGGCAATCGAACTCACCAAGGCTCTCCAAGATGCTAAGGTGGCACGGTTCGAGTCTCGAAGTGCTCGCGAGGAGATCCACCAGGCGAAGTAGATAGCGACTGGTAAGGCCTTTCTTTTGCAGAGTATTTTTGGAGGTCAGCGGTATGGGTTACTCACACGGTTGTGGAGTTCTCGAGACGCGTTTGCGGATCTTCTGAGGAGTGCTGATACGTCCATTTTGCATCATGCTTTTATATTGATATTTATTGCATTATGGGTTGTTATTACACATTATGTCACAATACGTATGCCTATTATCTCTTATTTTACAAGGTTTACATGAAGAGGGAGAATGCCGGCAGCTGGAATTCTGGGCTGGAAAAGGAGCAAATATTAGAGACCTATTCTGCACAACCCCAAAAGTCCTGAAACTCCACGGAAGTTATTTTTGGAATTAATAAAAAATACTGAGTGAAAAAAGTACCAGAGGGGGGCCACCCACCATCCACGAGGGTGGGGGGTGCGCCCCCTTCCTCGTGGGCCCCCTGGCAGGCCTCCGATGCTCATCTTCTGCTATATGAAGTCTTTTACCCTGGAAAAAAAATCATAAGCAAGCTTTCGGGACGAAACACCGCCGCCACGAGGCAGAACCTTGGCGGAACCAATCTAGGGCTCCGGCGGAGCTGATCTACCGGGGAACTTCCCTCCGGGAGGGGGAAATCATCGCCATTGTCATCACCAACGATCCTCTCATCGGGAGGGGGTCAATCTCCATCAACATCTTCACCAGCACCATCTCCTCTAAAACCCTAGTTCATCTCTTGTATCCAATCTTTGTCCCAAAGCCTCAGATTGGTACCTATGGGTTGCTAGTAGTGTTGATTACTCCTTGTAGTTGATGCTAGTTGGTTTATTTAGTGGAATATCATATGTTCAGATCCTTTATGCATATTAATACCTCTCTGATTATGAACATGAATATGATTTGTGAGTAGTTACGTTTGTTCCTGAGGACATGGGAGAAGTCTTGCTATAAGTAGTCATGTGAATTTGGTATTCGTTCGATATTTTGATGAGATGTATGTTGTCTTTCCTCTAGTGGTGTTATGTGAATGTCGACGACATGACACTTCACCATTGTTTGGGCCTAGAGGAAGGCATCGGGAAGTAATAAGTAGATGATGGGTTGCTAGAGTGACAGAAGCTTAAACCCTAGTTTATGAGTTGCTTCGTAAGGGGCTGATTTGGATCCATATGTTTCATGCTATGGCTAGGTTTACCTTAATACTTCTCTTGTAGTTGTGGATGCTTGCAATAGGGGTAAATCATAAGTGGGATGCTTGTCCAAGAAAGGACAGCACCCAAGCACCGGTCCACCCACATACCAAATTATCAAAGTAACAAACGCGAATCATATGAGCGTGATGAAAACTAGCTTGCCGATAATTCCCATGTGTCCTCGGGAGCGTTTTCCTTCATATAAGAGTTTGTCCAGGCTTGTCCTTTGCTACAAAAAGGATTGGGCCATCTTGCTGCACCTTATTTACTTTCATTACTTGTTACCCGTTACAAATTACCTTATCACAAAACTATCTATTATCGATAATTTCAGTGCTTGCAGAGAATACCTTACTGAAAACCGCTTGTCATTTCCTTCTACTCCTCGTTGGGTTCGACACTCTTACTTATCGAAAGGACTACGATAGATCCCCTATACTTGTGGGTCATCAAGACTCTTTTCTGACGCCATTGCCGGGGAGTGAAGCGCCTTTGGTAGGTGGAATTTGGTAAGGAAAAATTTATATAGTGTGCTGAAATTTACTGTCACTTGTTACTATGGAACATAATCCTTTGAGGGGCTTGTTCGGGGTATCTTCACCCCGACCAGTAGAGCAAAGAGTTTCTCCTCAACCTACTGAACCTACTGAAAATGTTTACTTCGAAATTCCTTCAGGTATGATAGAGAAACTGCTAGCTAATCCTTTTACAGGAGATGGAACATTACATCACGATTTGCACCTAATCTACGTGGATGAAGTTTGTGGATTATTTAAGCTTCCAGGTATGCCCGAGGATGTTATCAAGAAGAAGGTATTCCCTTTATCTTTGAAGGGAAAGGCATTGACATGGTTTAGGCTATGTGATGATATGGGATCATGGAACTACAACCGATTGAAATTGGAATTTCATCAGAAGTTTTATCGTATGCATCTTGTTCATCGTGATCGTAATTATATATATAATTTTTGGCCTCGCAAAGGAGAAAGCATCGCTCAAGCTTGGGGGAGGCTTAAGTCAATGTTATATTCATGCCCCAATCATGAGCTCTCAAGGGAAATTATTATTCAAAAAATTTATGCTCGGCTTTCTCTCAACAATCGCTCCATGCTCGATACTTCTTGTACTGGCCTTTTATGATGAAGACTATTGAATTCAAATGGGATTTATTGGAAAGAATTAAACGCAACTCTGAAGATTGGGACCTCGACGAAGGTAAGGAGTCGGGTATAACACCTAAGTTTGATTGTGTTAAATCTTTTATGGACACTGATGTTTTCCTTGAATTTAGCACTAAATGTGGACTCTGAGATAGTAGCTTCTTTCTGTGAATCATTTTCTACTCATGTTGATCTCCCTAAGGAGAAGTGGTTTAAATATAATCCTCCCATTGAAGTAAAAGTACTTGCACCTATTAAAGTTGAAGAAAAAACTATCACCTTTCCTTGTTAGAATAAAGGATCATGCTAAAGCTTCAGCTGTGGTTTGTAAGAGTAACACTAGAACACCTACACCCCCTGAGAAAATTAAAGTTGAACCTAGTATTGCTATGGTTAAAGATCTCTTGGCTGATAATATTGATGGGCATGTTATTTACTTCTGTGATGAAGCTGCTAGAATTGCTAGACCTGATACTAAAAATAAACATAGACCTATTGTAGGCATGCCTGTTATTTCTATTAAAATAGGAGATCATTGCTATCATGGCTTATGTGATATAGGTGTTAGTGCAAGTGCAATACCTCATTCCTTATACAAAGAAATTATGCATGATATTGCACCTGCTGAGATAGAAGAAATTTATGTTAAAATTAAGCTTGCCAATAGAGACACTATTTCACCAATTGGGATTGTTAGAGATGTTGAAGTCTTGTGTGGGAAAGTTAAATATCCTACTGATTTTCTTGTTCTTGGTTCCCCACAAGATAACTTTTGTCCCATCATATTTGGTAGACCCTTCTTGAATACTGTTAATGCTAGGATAGACTGCGAAAAGGATGTTGTTACTATTGGTTTGGGGGATATGTCTCATGAGTTTAATTTTGCTAAATTTTATAGACAACCCCATGATAAAGAATTGCCTAGTAAAGATGAAATTATTGGTCTTGCTTCTATTGCCATGCCTACTAATGATCCTTTAGAACAATATTTGTTCGACCATGAAAATGATATTTTATGAACGAAAGAAGGGAAATAGATGAAGTATTATTTAAACAAGGACCTATTTTGAAACACAACTTGCATGTTGAAATCCTTGGGGATCCTCCTCCACCCAAGGGTGATCCCATGTTTGAGCTTAAACCATTACCTGATACTCTTAAATATGCTTATCTTGATGAGAAAAAGATATATCCTGTTATTATTAGTGCTAACCTTTCAGAGCATGAAGAAAAGAAATTATTGAAAACTCTGAAGAAGCACCGTGCTGCTATTGATATACTCTTGATGACCTTAAGGGCATTAGTCCCACTTTATGCCAACACAAAATAAAATTGGAGAAAGACGCTAAACCAGTCGTTGATCACCAACGACGGTTAAATCCTAAGATGAAAGAACTAGTAAGAAAAGAAATACTAAAGCTTCTGGAGGCAGGTATAATTTATCCCGTTGCTGATAGTCAGTGGGTAAGTCATGTCCATTGTGTCCCTAAGAAGGGAGGTATTACTGTTGTTCCTAATGATAAAGATGAATTGATCCCACAAAGAATTATTACAGGTTATAGAATGGTAATTGATTTCCACAAATTAAATAAAGCTACTAAAAAGGATCATTGCCCTTTACCTTTTATTGATCAAATGCTAGAAAGATTATCCAAACATACACATTTTTGCTTTCTAGATGGTTATTCTGGTTTCTCTCAAATACCTGTGTCAAAAGAGGATCAAGAAAAGACCACTTTTACTTGCCCTTTTGGTACATTTTCTTATAGACGTATGCCTTTTCGTTTATGTAATGCACCTGCTACCTTTCAAAGATGCATGATGGCTATATTCTCTGACTTCTGTGAAAAGATTGTTGAGGTTTTCATGGATGATTTCTCCGTATATGGAACCTCTTTTGATGATTGCCTGAGCAATCTTGATCTAGTTTTGTAGAGATGTGAAGAAACTAACCTTGTCTTGAATTGGGAGAAGATCCACTTTATGGTTAATGAAGGTATTATCTTGGGGCATAAAACTTCTGAAAAAGGTATTGAAGTTGATAATGCTAAAGTTGATGCTATTGAAAAGATGCCGTGTCCCAAGGACACTAAAGGTATAAGAAGTTTCCTTGATGCTATTGAAAATCTCCAGGCCTCTGACTAATCTCTTACAAAAAATATATTCCTTTTGTCTTTGATGATGATTGTGTAGAAGCATTTGAAGTACTTAAGAAAGCATTGATTTCTGCACCTATTGTTCAGCCACCTGATTGGAATTTACCCTTTGAAATTATGTGTGATGCTAGTGATTATGCTGTAGGTGCTGTTCTAGGACAAAGAGTTGATAAGAAATTAAATGTTATCCAATATGCTAGTAAAACTCTAGACAATGCCCAGAGAAATTATGCTACTACTGAAAAATAATTTTTAGCAGTTGTATTTGCTTGTGATAAGTTCAGACCTTATATTGTTGATTTTAAAGTAACTGTTCACACTGATCATGCTGCTATTAAATACCTTATGGAAAAGAAAGATGCTAAACCTAGGCTTATTAGATGGGTTCTCTTGCTACAAGAATTTGATTTGCATATTATTGATAGAAAGGGAGCTGAGAACCCCGTTGCAGACAACTTGTCTAGGTTAGAAAATGTTCTTGATGACCCACTACCTATTGATGATAGCTTTCTTGATGAACAATTAAATGTCATTAATGCTTCTCGTACTGCTCCATGGTATGCTGATTATGCTAATTACATTGTTGCTAAATTTATACCACCTAGTTTCACATACCAGCAAAATAAAAAGTTTTTCTATGATTTAAGACATTACTTCTGGGATGACCCACACCTTTATAAAGAAGGAGTAGATGGTGTTATTAGACGTTGTATACCTGAGCATGAACAGGAACATATCCTATGCAAGTGTCACTCCGAAGCTTATGGAGGACACCACGCTGGAGACAGAACTGCACATAAGGCATTGCAATCCGGTTTTTATTGGCCTACTCTCTTCAAAGATGCCCGTAAGTTTGTATTGTCTTGTGATGAATGTCAAAGGATTGGTAATATTAGTAGACGTCAATAAATGCCTATGAACTATTCACTTGTTATTGAACCATTTGATGTTTGGGGCTTTGATTATATGGGACCGTTTCCTTCCTCTAACGGGTATACACATATTTTAGTTGCTGTTGATTACGTTACTAAGTGGGTAGAAGCTATTCCAACTAGTAGTGCTGATCATAACACCTCTATTAAGATGCTTAAATAAGTTATTTTCCCGAGGTTTGGAGTCCCTAGATATTTAATGACTGATGGTGGTTCACATTTTATTCATGGTGCTTTACGTAAAATGCTTGCTAAGTATGATGTTAATCATAGAACTGCATCTCCATATCACCCGCAGTCTAGTGGTCAAGTAGAACTTAGTAATAGAGAGCTCAAATTAATTTTACAAAAGACTGTTAATAGATCTAGAAAGAATTGGTCCAAGAAACTTGATGATGCATTATGGGCCTATAGAACTGCTTATAAAAATCCTATGGCTATGTCTCCATATAAAATGGTTTATGGGAAAGCATGTCACTTACCTCTTGAACTAGAACATAAGGCATATTGAGCCATTAAAGAGCTCAGTTATGATTTCAAACTTGCCGGTGAGAAGAGACTATTTGACATTAGCTCACTTGATGAATGGAGAACCCAAGCTTATGAGAATGCCAAACTGTTTAAAGAAAAGGTTAAAAGATGGCATGACAAAAGGATACAAAAGCGTGAGTTTAATGTGGGTGATTATGTGTTGCTATTCAACTCTCGTTTAAGATTTTTTGCAGGAAAACTTCTCTCTAAATGGGAAGGTCCTTACGTTATCGAGGAGGTCTATCGTTCCGGTGCCATAAAAATCAACAACTTCGAAGGCACAAATCCAAAGGTGGTGAACGGTCAAAGAATCAAACATTATATCTCAGGTAATCCTATAAATGTTGAAACTAATGTTATTGAAACCGTGACCCCGGAGGAATACATAAGGGACACTTTCCAGAATGTTTCATACTCCAAAAAGGAATAGGTATGTGGTACGGTAAGTAAATCGACTCCAAAACAGTTGTAATGGCAATTTTTCTCTGTTTTGGAATATTTAAGAAAATAGGAAAATAAGTAGTCCGAAGAGGACACGAGGCATCCACGAGGGTGGAGGGCGCGCCCTACCCCCGTAGGCACGCACCCTGCCTCGTGGCCACCTCGTGTGCTCTCTGGACTCCGTTTTATTGCACGATACTTCTTTTGGTCGGTAAAAATTCATTATAATCTCTCCCGAAGGTTTTGACCACCGTACCACACAAATATCCTCTGTTTTTGTTTCGAGCTATTTCTGTTGCAGATTTAGAGCAAGATGTCATCTCAGGACTCCGACGGAGAGAGCTATGCCTCACATCTCATTGCTGACCCAAAGACCTATCGGGATCTATCTCCTTGTGGTCGAATTACGGATGATGATGAGGATGCTCATTTGAGGAGGATCAATGATTCAAGTTCAGAGGAGGAGGATGTTCCTCTACCTCAACCTGGGGATATGCACGTGGAGTTCAAGAAGTCTAGTCTCCCTAAGAGGGCTAAACTGTCTAACAACCAATCTATTCCTTCTCGTTTTCGGTAGAAAAGCAAAGGGGATTTATGTGACAAGATTTTGTAGCTGGAATGTGAGGTCGATGATTTGAAGGAGGAAATTGCTCTTCTCAATTACAATATGAAAAAGCTAAAAGCACTGTTATCTCCATCATCATCATCCTCTTCACCTCCGAAGAAGGGGACATAATCACATGGGTATGGGCACTCCCCTTGGCAACTGCCAAGCTTGGGGGAGGTGCCCCGGTATCGTATCACCATTACACTCCTATCTTTACCATTTTTCTTAGTTCGGTCCTTTTGGTAATATCTTGATCTAGTAGAATAAAGTTTTAGTATGATTTAGTTTTGAGTTTTGCTTTATGATCCTTCTATGTAATCGAGTCCATGAGCTATATATAATAAAGATTAGTGTTGAGTCAAGGGCTTGATTATCTTGCTATGATCTTAAGGGAATAAAAGAAAGAATAAAAATAAATAAAAGAGATCATATTTATCGGTGTTATGGGAACGGGGGTGAGGGAGTCCTGGATTAGGGGGTGTCCGGATAGCCGAATTATCACCGTTGGCCGGACTCCTGGACTATGAAGATACAAGATTGAAGACTTCGTCCCGTGTCCGGATGGGACTTTACTTGGCGTGGAAGGCAAGGTTGGCGATACGGAGATGTAGATCTCCTACCATTGTAACTGACTCTGTGTAACCCTAACCCTTTCTGGTGTCTATATAAACCGGAGGGTTTTAGTCTGTAGGATGAACAACAATCATACCATAGGCTAGCTTCTAGGGTTTAGCCTCTCTGATCTCGTGGTAGATCTACTCTTGTACTACCCATATCATCAATATTAATCAAGCAGGAGTAGGGTACTACCTTCATCGAGAGGGCCCAAACCTGGGTAAAAACATCGTGTCCCTTGTCTCCTGTTACCATCCGCCTAGACGCACAGTTCGGGCCCCCTACCCGAGATCCGCCGATTTTGACACCGACATTGGTGCTTTCATTGAGAGTTCCTCTGTGTCGTCACCTATAGGCCCGATGGCTCCTTCGATCATCAACAACGACGCGGTCCAGGGTGAGACTTTTCTCCCCGGACAGATCTTCGTATTCGGCGGCTTTGCACTGCGAGCCAATTCACTTGGCCATCTGGAGCAGATCGAAAGCTACGCCCCTGGCCATCAGGTCAGATTTGGAAGCTTGAACTATACGGCCGATGTCCGCGGAGACTTGATCTTCGACGGATTCGAGCCACGCCCAAGTGCGCCAGACTTGTCTCGATGGATACGATCTAGCTATGCCACGAACGAGTGCCACGGAGGCCGCACAAGGCCGCTCCGACCCTTAATCTGGAGCCGGTTTCGCCGATCGAGGACGGTTGGTTGGACACCACCTCGGGGGCTATGATCTCAATGGCGATTGAGCCGAACTCCATCCCTGTCCTTTGCGAAGACCTTGACTCTGGTGCGGACTCCTCTCGGACTCGAACCCTCCGCGCCCCGCCAATCGAATCCGATTGGGCGCCAAATCATGGAGTTCACCGCCGCGGACATCTTTTCAGCACTCGCCCTTTGGCGACATCTTGAATTCACTAAAGTCTCTCTTTTCGAGAGCCCTGGCGGACTACGGTCGGGAAGGTTGGGATGCGTCTGACGAAGAAATTCAACGCCCACCCACCACCCACTTTGTAGCCACTGTCGATGATTTAACCGACATGCTCGACTTCGACTCCGAAGACATCGACGGTATGGACGACGATGCCGGAGACGACCAAGAACCAGCGCCTACAGGGCACTGGAAGGCCATCTCGTCATACGACATATACATGGTGGACATCCCGAAAGATGGGAACGACGATGGAAAAGCGGAGGATGACCCCTCCAAGAAACAGCCCAAGCGTCGGCGTCAGCGGCGCCGCTCTAAATCCCGCCATAGCAAAATAAATTCCGTCACGGAGATAATAACACCCCGGACTGTGCGAAGACAACCCCTCCAAAGAGGATTCAGCACGGGAGGAGGGGAGAAGCAAATCGCACGACACGGCGGCGTAAAAAGAGGTAGAGGATGATAATTATCGCCCCCCTCCGAAGACGAGGCAAGCCTCGACGACGCAGCCAATTTGTCGTGCACGAGGATCCCGCCAACAGGAGCGTTTCAAACGCAGGCTTATGGCCACGGTAAGCAGCCTCAAGAAAAAGCAGCAGCAGCTTAGAGCTGACTAAGACTTGCTAGTCGACAGATGGATCAAGTCCTTGCAGCCAAGAGTATGAACTTGAACGCCTCCAAGAGATACCCCAAACGCAGGCTGCTACCCCAATTAGAGGAAGCAGCACCCACACCTACATCACCAACAAGATGATGCGGCCGACCGCCACCACGTGGTTCGCGACAGAGGCCTCTAGACCCTCCATTCAAGCCGCACTCTGGCGTCGCCGAAAAGTACCAAGGCACGGGGAAACGCGCGAGACCTGTGATACATATTGGAGGACAAGGCAAGGCAAACAAGATCGATCTACGGATCACGTGGGCGCCCCACGACACATGATGATAACCGTCACGCCGGATACAGCAACTCCGCCGGGTCAACACGATGACAAAGCTCATATGAGCTACGTCGTGATATAGCCCAATCTGAGGCGCCAAGACACCCACTATGCTTCACGATGAAGTAATGGACATCAAATCCACGAGGGCTTCAAACCCGTAAACATCGAATCATACGATGGTACCACAGATCCCGCGGTGCGGATCGAGGACTATCTTCTCCATATCCACATGGCCCGCGGTGATGATCTACATGCCATCAAATACCTCCCACTCAAGCTTAAAGGACCAGCTCGGCATTGGCTCAACAGCTTGCCGCCAGAATCAATTGTTTGTTGGGAGGACACGGAAGCCGCATTCCTTGATAACTTCCAGGCACATATGTGCGACCACCGACGCCGATGACCTCAGCCACATAATTCAGCAGCGGAAGAATCGCCAAACAATTCGGACACGGTTCCTAACCAAGAAAAATCAAATCGTTGACTGTCCGGATGCAGAGGCCCTTGCAGCCTTCAAACATAACATCCGCGACAAGTGGCTAGCCCGGCACCTAGGACAGGAAAAGCCGAAATCCATGGCAGCCCTCACCACACTCATGACCCGCTTTTGCGTGGGAGAGGACAACTGGCTAGCTCGTAGTAACAACTTGACCAAAAACCCTGGTAGTTCGGATACCAAGGACATCAATGGCAGGTCGCGTCGCAACAAGAACAAGCGCCGCATTAACGGCGATAATGATGAAGATACGGCAGTCAATGCCGGATTCAGAGGCTCTAAACTCGGCCAGCGGAAGAAGCCATTCAAAAGAAATACCCAGGGCCCGTCCAACTTGGACCGAATACTCGATCGCTTGTGCCAGATACATGGCACCCCCGAAAAACCAGCCAATCACACCAACAGGGATTGTTGGGTGTTTAAGCAAGCAGGCAAGCTAAGTGCCGAACTCAATGACAAGGGGCTGCATAGCGATGACGAGGAAGAGCCCCGGCCGTCAAACAATAGAGGACAGAAGGGCTTTCCCACACAAGTGCGGACGGTGAACATGATATACGCAACCCATATACCCAAAAGGGAGCGGAAGCGTGCACTAAGGGACGATATGCGATGGAGCGATCGCCCAAGTTCAACCCATGGTCTTCCTGCCCGATCACCTTTGATCAAGGGACCACCCACTAGCATCCGTCCACGGCGGTTTCGCGGCATTGGTTCTTGACCCAATTATTGACGGATTTCACCTCACTAGAGTCCTCGATGGACGGCGGCGGCAGCTGAACCTGCTTTATCGGGATACAATCGCAAAATGGGCATAGACCCCTCAAGGATTAAACCCACAAAGACGACCTTTAAAGGCGTAATACCAGGTGTAGAGGCCAATTGTACGGGCTCAGTTACACTCGAAGTGGTCTTTGGATCCCCGGATAACTTCTAAAGCGAAGAGTTAATCTTTGACATAGTCCCGTTCCGCAGCGGCTATCACGCACTGCTTGGACGAACCACATTTGCAAAGTTCAATGCGGTGCCGCACTACGCATACCTCAAGCTCAAGATGCCAGGCCCTCAAGGAGTTATCACGGTCAATGGAAACACCGAACGCTCTCTCCGAACGGAGGAGCACACGGCGGCCCTCGCGGCGGAGGTGCAAAGCAGCCTCTCACAGCAATTCTCGAGTCCGGCTATTAAGCGTCCGCCACCGTCAAAGCGGCGCCGGGGTAACCTACAACAAGACCGCGTGGCACGATCCGAGCATCGCCAGCAATCCGCCCCAACCCCAGCCCTCGCCAAAACTGCGAAGCAGATTACTACGCGTACATAACTATGCTCCGGAGATACCATGGGCATAAGGGAGGGCACGACCACGCTGCACGCCTGAATGCGGCTCAACCGCACTGGGGCTCCCAATTGTGTCATTCTTTTTCTTTCTTCTTTTTCTTACTTTCAGGACTCCGTTTTCCGAAGTCCCGTCGGCACTAAATTGCTGAACTCACGATGCAACAGCCAGGAAGCGTAGTTACGTCGGGTGTTCAGGTGGTCTCTACTACGAGCATTATACCTGTTTTACATACCATCCCAGCTTACCCCCGGAGAGGTACATGTTAAATAGTCCCATCCCTTGCTTATCGCACTATTTGTATCGTTCGCTTTCATTGCAGTACCTTTTGAATAAACAATACATAGCTTTTGCCTATTATTGCACTCCTTTCTTTATCTATATATATGTTCATTTCATGACATGTTGCACCCATACACTTTAGTACGGCCAATACACGAGGGCTTAAGTACCCCAAAATTATGGTGTGATAAGTCCGAACACTTTCACAAGTGTGGCACCCGAACTTATAGCATTATATGCATCGGCTCAATCATGTCTTGGGTCAATAGTTGGGTTTGCCTGGCTCCTATGTTTTGGTACCTTACGTTCCGTTATATCGGCTAAGGTAGCTTGGGAGAACCACTTGCGATTGTGCCCCGGTTGAGCTGGGTTGAGCACCTCGGTGGAGAAAGGTAAAACTGACCGTCATGATAGGGCGAGAGCCGATCGCTGTTCGAGAGGTTTTTTCGGTCCCTAAAGACATATGCCGCTTAGGCGAGGAGCCGGCATTGTCCGGCCAAAAGCGTGGATAGCGCCCGAACTCGGTCTTCCGAATACTAGGGGCTTCACGAAATTTAAAATTATAGGATTCTATGGCTAAGTGAGAGTGTTCAAGCACTATAAGTCCGGTCGCCTTGTTACGTTATGTTGGCGCCTCCTCAACGGACCCAAGAATGGGAACAAGAGCGCTCAAGTTTATCCCAACACCCTAGCACTTTTCGTGGCATGGGGCTGAAGCCAACGACTTGCCATCTCTCAAATTTGATAAACGGCCGCATGTAAGGTAATATTTTAAATTAACAAGCGTTGCTTAGCGATATGAACAAGTTTTCAGCGTCTGAGGATAACAAATGCGAGTCTATTCAAAAATTACATCTTTGGAGCACTCATCCGCTATACGGCGGGCACCCTTCAGGATGCCCTCATAGTACATTTCGGGCTTGCGATGATCCTTGCCCTTCGGTGGCCCGTCCGTCACAAGCTTCTCCGCATCCAGCTTGCCCCAATGCACTTTAGCACGGGCAAGGGCCCGACGGGCACCTTCAATGCAGACGGAGCGCTTGATGACTTCAATCCATGGACAGGCGTCCACCAGCCGCTGCACTAACCCGAAGTAGCTCCCAGGCATGGCTTCCAATGGCCACAGCCGAACTATGAGGCCCTTCATGGCCTGTTCGGCGACCTTGTGGAGCTCGACCAGCTGCTTCAGCTGGTCGCTCAGGGGCACCGGACGTTCGGCCTCGGATATCTGAGACCAGAACACCTTCTCCGTCGAGCTCCCTCCTTGGTGCGGTAGAACGCGGCAAAGATCGGACACACTACGGGGCAGATCTGCGAATGCTCCTGGAGAGCTCCGAATCCGGTTAAGTAATAGGTAATTCACTTTCACATGCTTGCTTTGCATAAAGAATGCCTTACCCGCCGCTATCTTCCTTAATGATTCAATTTCTTGGAGGGCTTTTTGGGCTTCGGCCTTAGCGGCTTTGGCACTCTCAAGAGCCGAGGCGAGCTCGGACTCTCGAGTCTTCGAGTCACGCTCCAAACTCTCGTGTTTTTCCACGAGATCCTGGAGCTCTTGCCGGACCTCCGCCACCCGCTCCTCCTGCTTCTCTCGCTCGGTGCGCTCATGTCATTTGCTTCGGCGCGGACACCGCTTCCTTCAAGGTCGCCACCTCGCTCGTGGCCCCTACAATACCCACGTTATTCCTGTCATTTTTGCAACCAATCCTTTCTATAAGGTATTTCTTTAATAAGGTATTGCTTACCTTCCCTATCCTCGAGCTGCTTCTTGGCAAGGCCGAGCTCGTTCTCGGACCGCCGAGGCTTTTCTTCAATGCATTGACCTCCATGATCGGTCTTGGCAGAGGTCAAGAGCGCAGCCTCTGCATTCGCATATTGACATACTTATGTTAGACTCATGCGATATCTTTTTAGATCCTTAGTCCGCTTTTCTTTCGAACACGAACTAAGCATCGAGAACTCTTGTCTATGCGGTAATATTTTACATATTCTAAACTTACCTCAAAGCACATTAGAAGGCTGGTACAAGCTTCAGTCGGCCCGCTCTTGGCGGATGAACTTCTGGATCACCGCACTCATAACAAAGGCGGTGCTCCTCCTGATGGAGGCGCTTAAGCACCTCCAAGAGCTATCTGTGCCTCCGGTTGGACGGAGGACACCGGCGTCTTACCCTTCCTCTGAAGGGACCGCTTCTTGGACTTGGAACGCTGAAGGTTCCAAGATGGAGTCCGGACAAGGGTCGGGCTTAGAGCCCTGGGGTCTCGCTCCCCTGGCCGAGTCCAGGAGGCTGCCTTGCAGGCGCCTCTGCGCCACCTCCTTCTGACCAGGCCCCTCGGGCCCCACCTCGGCGTCGTCCATGCGTGAGGTGAGGAGGCGGCCGGAAGTGAAGTACTCTCCACTTCCGACGAATTCAGGGACCCGCTCGACGAAGCTGCGAGCTCACCCTTGGGCGGGCTTCATGATTGTTCGGCATTAGAGAACACTATGCAATGAAAAAAAAGCCATGGGTATCCGGACACTTACGATCTCGCCAGGGGCTTGGCCCTTGTTGGCCACTCCTCCTCGTCGTTGTTGGTGTTGGTGGAGAAGTCCGGAGGAAGGGTCCTTCCCTTCTTGGACCCTCCGGCCTCCCCAGTTGGGGCGGCCTTCCTTTTCTTCTCCCTTCGCTGGGGAGAGGCTTTTTTCCTCCTCCTCTTCCTCAGAGGAGGATTCCGCCTCGGGGTTGTCGGGCGATGAGTCCGACAGCACCTGGCGCCGGAGCTCCTTCGAGTTCCCGTGGCCTCCTTCTTGGCCTTCTTCTCCGGCACCACGTGAGGTGCCGGAGCCAGCAGCCCCGTCAATCGGGCGTCCGCTGGGTCTTCTGGCAAAGGGGCCGGACAGTTAATCTGTCCGGACGTCTTCAGCCAGTCCTGTCAAAGGTTAGGGAGTTTTAGATCCCACATAGAGTCAATCTATGAAAAACAAGAGTCCCATAAAGGGTAAAATAACTTACCTCGCTGGCTTGACGCTGCGAGCTGAATCCGCGATCTTCGGTAGCGGATGTGGGAGCCTCGGCGCCCTTGAACAGCACCTTCCAGGCATCTTCGTACATAGTGTCGAAGAGCCTTTTCAGAGTTGGGTGCTGTGCCGGATCGAACTCCCACAATTTGAAGGCCCGTTGTTGGCATGGGAGAATCCGGCGGATGAGCATCACCTGGATTACGTTGACAAGCCTGAGATTCTTGTCCACCAGGTTTCGGACGCAGGTTTGGAGTCCGGACAGCTCGTCCGAATCCCCCCATGCCAGGCCCGTCTCTTTCCATGATGTGAGCCGTGTGGGGAAGCCAGATCGGAATTCGGGGGCCGCCGCCCATTGAGAGTCGCGCGGCTCGGTGATGTAGAACCACCCCGATTGCCACCCCTTTATGGTCTCCACAAAGGAGACCTCGAGCCATAGGACTTTGGCCATCTTGCCAACCATGGCGTCTCCGCACTCTGCTTGGCGGCCGCCCACTACCTTCGGCCTGACATTGAAGATCTTCAGCCATAAGCCGAAGTGGGGCTGGATGCAGAGGAAGGCCTCGCACACGATGATGAACGCCGAGATGTTGAGGATGAAATTCGGGGCCAGATCGTGGAAGTCCAGGCCGTAGTAGAACATGAGCCCCCGGACAAATGGGTGAAGTGGAAAACCTAGTCCACGGAGGAAGTGGGGGAGAAACACCACCCTCTCATGGGGCCTGGGGGTTGGAATGAGCTGCCCCTTGTCGGGTAGCCGGTGCACGATGTTGCTGGACAAGTATCCGGCCTCCGCAGCTGATGTGCCCCTCCGTGACGGAGGAGGCCATCCACCCCTCTCCCTCCGGACATAGTTGGAGAAGGTTGAGGTGGGATGTGCGGACTTGGGCCTGGAGCTCGAAAAGCGAAATGGATGAGCAAAGGAGGAAGAAGGCGTAGGTGAAAAGGTGGATCCTTATCCCTTATATGGACGGACGAAGCTATCGTCCCCGCCACCCCAGTAAACTCGCTACCACCCAAGCGCCATAATCAATGGCGGGATGGGTTACCCACGTCCGTATTGATGAGAATCCCGAATAAGGGGCACGATCTCGCTTTGATAAGGCGTGCCGAGGAAACCGCCTCGCTAAACGCCGCTGAGGTGGAACAGCAAAATGATTCAGATAAAGGCACGGCCGTGGTGTGATGTCACGCCGCGGAATACGTCAGCGATCTGTGCAAAAGTTATTCTCTCTCACGGTAGTATGTGGAACTAGTTTTGCGAGCGGACACTATCCTTGTGTTCAAAACCTTCTATGAAGTATTCGGAGGAGGAACCCGCCTTGCAATGCCGAAGACAATATGCGCGCGAGACTAAATCGTCATTGAAGCCTGGTTCGGGGGCTATTGAGGAGTCTGGATTAGGGGTGTCCGGATAGCGAACTATCACCGCTGGCGGACTCTGGACTATGAAGATACAAGATTGAAGACTTCGTCCGTGTCCGGATGGGACTTCCCTTGGCGTGGAAGGCAAGGTTGGCGATCTGGAGATGTAGATCTCCTACCATTGTAACCGACTCAGGTAACCCTAACCCTATCCGGTGTCTATATAAACCGGAGGGTTTTAGTCCAGAGGACGAACAACAATCATACCATAGGCTAGCTTCTAGGGTTTAGCCTCTCTGATCTCGTGGTAGATCTACTCTTGTACTACCCATATCATCAATATTAATCAAGCAGGAGTAGGGTATTACCTCCATCGAGAGGGCCCGAACCTGGGTAAAAACATCGTGTCCCTTGTCTCCTGTTACCATCCGCCTAGACGCACAGTTCGGGATCCCCTACCCGAGATCCGCCGGTTTTGACACCGATAGGGGGTCCCCAGACTTGCCTGCCTGTGGCCCACGGCGTGGCTCTGCTAGCAGGCCTGTACGGCCTATCTTCATCAACAAGGCATTCAAGACCCTCACGAGGCGGATGACACAAGACCTCCTCAGGAGCGGCCTCGCCAGGCAGGCTCGCAAGAGGCGGAGAGATCAAGGCAAGGCAAACCTCGCGAGGTCCTCGTGACGTGAGCCATGACGATCGAGACCAGGCGGGCGCCAGGCGGGCGCCAGCTCGCGCAGCGTCCTTGTTTCCTCTTTGGTGCTAAGGGGGCAAGCGTAGGCGTGGAGTACCGATGCATCAGGCAAAGGTTTCCATATCGGTGCAACGAGACCAAGACCAGCAGGACGGCAAGACGGAGGTCACCATGGAGCCCAAGACGGCGTCATCACCAGAGCCTTTTTGCAGGCGAGGACTACTTTTGTCAGGATAAGCTGTACTAGTTGTCCCCTTTCAAATTGGCCGTTGTTGGCTCCCTTCCCGCTCAATATTTGGGGAGAGGACCAGGGCCTCTACAAATAGGACTAGCCACCATAGTAGAGGGCAAGGGAAGCAAGCCTGAGCTGATCGAATCCACACACACACAAGTTCGCCAAGCACAAGAACACCTGAACCTCAGGAGGTTGTTCTTCCCCTTCTACTATTCATCATCAGCCCAAGAGGCAATCCACCACCACACACTAGAGTAGGGTATTACACCACAACAGTGGCCCGAACCAGTATAAATCTCGTATCCGTTGTGTTGTGAGTTCGTCGAGTTCGTTCTTAAGATCTTAAGCCAGTTAGGACGTGGATCGGTAGGGAGGAAATCTTCGCGTGCACCCCAGTGTTCGAACCTTGAGGGTTTTGCCGGAACCCGTGATCCGACATTTGGCGTGCCAGGTAGGGGTGCGCCAAGGCTTCCTTTTCGTCGCTCCACGTTCAGTTGCTCCGTCGTCTCCATGGCAGAAGCTCGCCGCGCTCGTGCTGAGTGCCGAACCGCCCTCGCCGCCCGCGTCGCTCAAACTGCTCCCGTCGGCGGGCCATCTCGTTGTTTTCCATCGCCTGCCGCCAACGCCGCCACCAGCCCGGCGGGGAACGAGCAGGAAGCATCCTCGCTTCACCCCTCGGTGCGGTGGAACGGCCGCACCGCCACTCCATCGCTAACCCCGGCCGGTTCTTCGTCCCATGCATGTCGTGCTCCCATGGACGCACGGGCCGCGCTCCTCATGGCGCACGAGCTCCTGCGCTACCGCTCGGTCGACGACCTCTACGAGGACAAGCTCGACCGCATTGTCGAGCTCATCCGCGTCGCAGGGGGCTCCCCTGCGCCGTCCCTCTCTCTGCCTCGCCCTCCGCCAGCCATGGGCGACGTGGCTCACGGAGCACCTCCACCACCTCTGCATCAAGACGGCGCCCTGGCGCGGAGGCGCGCGGCTCCATGACGCGACCCACCGCGTATGGTGCCCGCGCGTGAAGAGAGAAGCTGTCAAGAAGTTCCTCGACCGCAAGACGCTCCGCCACTCCTTGCACCACCGTGCCAGGATCGTTTTCTGCGGCAAGGCCCCGTGCCGCTTGCCGTGGCGGCGCCCGAGCACCAAGACCAAGCTCCACCTCCAACGCGGGCCCCGGTGACCACGGCCGGCTGCCGCGCCTTCACCCCCGAGCTGCGTAGCGTCGCCTGGCCCGGCAAGTTCAAGCCAGATCTGCCTCCTCGCTACGACGGCACCCCCGACCCCACGGAGTTCTTGCAGCTCTACGAGCTGAGCATTGAGGCGGCCAACGGCGACGAGAAAGTCATGGTGAACTGGTTTCCCATGGCTCTCAAGGATGGTGCCCGCTCCTGGCTCCTGAACCTGCCTCCAGGCTCGATCTCCTCCTGGGACAAGATGCGCAACCGCTTGCCGCCAACTTCGGTGGCACTTCGCGACGCCCACCGGCGCGGGTGACATGCGCCAACGTCAGCGGCAACCGGAGAGACCATCCGTACATCCAAAGCTTCAACAACGTCCGTCTCAAGATCCCCAAGGTGACGGACGAGGCCATCATCTCTGCGTTCTCTGATGGCGTCCGCGACGTCAAGATGAAGAAAGAGCTTGCTATCCACGAGGAGCTGTGCACGTCTCTGGAGTTGTTCAACCTGGTGACCAAGTGCGCTAGAGGTGAGGAGGGTGCCTATCCCTCCCCGAGCTCCCGGCTGCAGACCCGGAGGAGAAGAAAGCCAAGGCCAAGGACGTGAAGGGCAAGGGAGCAGCCGTGCTTGCAGCGGAACCAGACACCAAGCGCGACAAAGACCAGCCCGAGTCATCCAAGAGCAGCCGATCGTTCTGCGCCTTCCATAACCTGAATACCCACAACACCAGCGACTGTCAAGAGATCAGAGCCATTCGAGAAGGGCGCTTG